>JAESVK010001274.1:933754-947336 GCA_017140935.1 Hamamelis virginiana
TGGTGGAAGCCATAGAATTAGCTGCAGCAGCTAGAATATTGTAGGTAGGTAGCTACGAGGTTGAGGCTGAGGTTGAGCTACTCAGCCTCATCAGAACCATTTATATAGACTATCTGGCTTCTGATATAATCCAGATGACGTATGTAGTGACATCATATCACCAACGTCATCCCCTTCACATTTTTATGATCACCCTTACCCCTTTATTTATTTATTTATTTATTTTGGTAAAAGATCACCATTACCTTACCTCTCTGCCCATTCAACGCCGCATGCCTAACTCCTCGCTACCTCTACAGTACCCCTGTATTTTTCTTGCTTTTCGCCGTCCCTTATGTGTGGATTTGGCCTACAAATTAAAAGATGATGACGGGTCAAATAGTAAAAGATAAAAGATGATGACGGCTTTGACATAGCTACATACACCTAATTCCGAGTTTTATTTATTTATGATTTCAATCAATAAAATAATGAACACGTTGACATGTAAATATTTGAGTGTGTCTCTGCTCTTTTTAATAATTAACATGTGGAATGTAATTTACTTTGTTTTAGGTCGGCAAAATCTAAAGGTGGGGAGGGTTGGGTGTTCCAGTCAGAGAAGCAATGTATCAAAATCTGGCATTCACCAAAATTGTAAAATATTCATAGCCACGTGCAGTTGTCAACAAAGTCAGAGCCACGTACCGTTTTCTTCTGTCTCACCTAAATTATAATATTCCACCGCGAGGGCCACGACTTTTATGTGGTTAGAACTTAAAATTCATATCCTTAGAAAATATGTATAAGTTTAGAGACACGTAGTCACCACGTAGCAGGTAGACATGGACTATTAACAATCCCATAAATCAACGTGACGAAATTTCTTTTTAACATTAACACGTATCTAAACCTTTTAGCGATTAGTTAATTAAGACTCAGTTTTAATTAATTTTATTTAATTAAAATCATTTTTGAAGAATTTAATTATTCTCTTTACATATACTAGACTAATTCTCAACATATATATATATATATATATATATATATATATATATATATATATATATATATATATATATATATATTAAAATTCTCATGTTATAAATTAATGATTGTGATAAAAATTAAAGATGTAATTTTAGTCTGCCATCCTATATTCCTCAAATCATCCTAAAGTGATTAATATTATATATGCATCTCTTTAAATCAATTATAATTTTAAGTTTTAAAAGTGATTATTCTTTATGGTACGTAGCATGAAAAAATTGACTATATTTAACCATATGAAACCTAGCTAGTGCACATACTTTCTTAATAAATTCTCATTTACTATGGCGAGTTACCAATCACATCAATTACATCTCTCTCTCTATCACACACACACACACACACACACACATATATATATATTAAGAGGGTAAAAACTGTCGATCGATCCACTATTGACACGTGGATAAAAGATATACCGATTAGTTTATAATGAATACTGTCTAATCTCTTTGGTGGACAAAAGATCATAATTAGGTTAACCGATCTCTGTTAACCGCCTCATCATGACAATTCAGATCCACCCCAACATACACTGCCTGCCTGCCAAGCTCCGTACTGATGATTGTATCACAATCATGCTCTCAAATTATGGTATTACTGTGTTCTCTTATATAAATAGTCGCGTAATAATATCTCGTTTTGTATAAAATCTGTATAAATTGGTTAAAATCTCTTTTTCAAAAAATCTGTGCAGATTATATATTTAACGAAGTCGTCACCTATGAAGCCTTGATTATCGTCCCAATTAAAGAGCATTCCAGAAAAGATCAGCAATAGCCATTGAAGTGCGAAAAGACTGCAAAAGAAATTCTGCACATTCAAAGCAATAAGCTAACATGACTATCGATAGCCAAGTCTCGCTATCGATAGACCTTAGGCGGCTGAGGGCTGTCTTAGATATTTTGAAATATTTCAAGGGCATAAACGTCTTTTGCATTTCCATTCTATATATACACGTGTAAAGGCGACTTAAAGAGGGTTCAAGACTTTTGCTCTGAATCATTACTCTGTCATTTTTAATAGACTTCAAATTACAGTTCAATTCTGCTTTTTATTCGGTCATTTACTTTTTCAGCAATTTCTACTTTTTTGCAATTTTTCCTTTAATGCATGGCTCAATTCTCACTTGAGAATTGTTCTTTACTTATACAGTCTTTAATTTCAGCACTTTAATTTCTGCAATTTTCCCTTTTATGCATGGCTCAATTCTCACTTGAAAATTGTTCTTTACTTTTACTGTCATTTTCTTTATTTACTTAAGTCTTTTTTTTTATTTACTTCAGTCATTTTCTTTATTTATTTCAGCCCTTTTCTTTATTTATTTCAGTCATTTTTTCCTTATTTCTTCAGTCATTTACTTTTTGCTTTTATTGCACTTTTTCCATCCCGTGAACCCTTAGAGCTTGTCATGGATAAATGATATTCTCCTCCATTGATGTGTAGCTAATACTCCAAGCTTGGGTGAGGATGAAGTTGGATTCTTTATGCAATTCTATTTTATAAACATCCTTTTATTTGTATTATGTGATTGCATAGTTGTGAAGGTTTTATCGCACACTATCGCTAAATATAATATCATATAATTGTACATCTGTGATTGCAATTATATAATTATGCAATGGTACTTAATGGTATGAATACAAACCAGCATGCTTTATCCCCAATTAAGGTGGATAGCTATATTCCATTCTTTTCAAGGATAAACCTGCCGGTCCTGTATTCATCATCTTTTTGGGACTTCCTTCTTGTAGTTGGATGAACCACCATACATAATTACTATATTGAGGATTTTATAATATAAGTTGTATATTTGATATTCAATGGGCTTCTCACCCAAGATCCGCGCATTCCATCAAATTAATCGCGTTTTTAACCAGCTTTATTAAAATTTTGTATTTTCGCTTCGACCCAATCGAAGCACTTTTCACCACCAACTTAATTTGACAATATTCTTTCACTTTAATTAATTATAATAGTCTTTTATTATAAACCTACATATTCCCAGTGGTTCGACACCCGTGCTCACCAGTCGCAATTGAATTGAGATTAACAAACACGCGGTTTTATAAATATATTAATCTTGATCATTAACAAGGAATAATCTCCATTGTTCCCTGACGATCAAATTTTGGCGCCGTTGCCGGGGATATTACGGTTTATTTGAAAAGAAACCATTGGATTTAATTATAGTAGTAAATATTAATACAGTTAATATTACTTATAATACATTCTTTTATACTGTTTATACATATTAAGATATATTAGTTATTCATTCTTCTATCTCTAACTACAGGTTGCTGAAATCAGGAATTGGGAGCTTCAGTCCCGCGCGCTTAAAAGAACAATTAAAAGCTAAAGCTAAATTGCTCACCAATTATTTTTTAATTCCTTGATTATCTGTGGAGACCTTATTTTATGCGGGGTAGAAGGTCGTTGTCATTAAACGTAATTCCTATAGACTCTGAATTAGAAAGAACTCCGAGAGCTGCTAGAGCCTCTCAAAGACAGTCCAGTGAGTCCGCACCTTTGCATAATTTAGATATGGCTGAATCATCTGCACACAATGTTATGTTACCTGCAGCTAATATTCAAGCCCCACAAGGTCTAAAAACTCTTAGGGATCACTTCATGCCCAATAGTTTTAATCCATCCTCCTGTATCCAAATCCCGCACATCGAGAATCTAATCTACGAGATTAAGCATGCTACCGTTCAGATGCCTCCTACGTTCTATGGGTTAGATAGAGAAAACTCATATGACCATTTGCAGGAATTCTTAGGGATATATTCTACCATTAGAATTCAGGGTTTCCATCCAGAATCCCTGAAATTATTTCTATTCCCGTTTTCCTTAAAAGATAAGGCCAAACACTGGCTTTGTACTCTCCAACCCCCTGTCCCTATCACTACTTGGGAACAACTTCAGAAATTATTCCTGTCTAGATTTTACTCTGTTGGTAAAACTCACCAAATGCGACGAGGTATAACAAACTTCGTCCAACATGAACAAGAATCTTTTCATGAAGCTTGGGAAAGGATGAAAGAACTGCTACGGTTATGCCCCCATCATGATGTACCTAAGTGGCAAATCATAGAGTCTTTCGTTAGAGGTTTAACTGAGGGTGACACGCATACTGTGAAATCTGCATGTGGGGGAGCTATTTTGAGTAAAGGTGAGGATGAGATGTGGGCGTTATTTGAAGCATTGAGTGAGGATTCTTTCTACATGGCCTCAATGTCTTTAGGTAACCGTGATGATGTCATAGTGAAGAAAACGCCTCCCAAAAAGGGCAGTATTTATGATGTGGATTCCCAAGTTTTGGCAAACAAGCAAGTTGAGGCTCTGTCTCAGAAACTTGACCAATTAATAGCGGCACAAGGGCAATCTTCTAAAGCCCATGTGAAACCTGTCAACTTGGTGTGCAATATTTGCACTGACCCATCTCACGAGACCCCATATTGTCCTATGGCGGGACAGTACCCAGAGTTCGTCCAAGAGCAGGTTAATGCTGCTCAAAGATATGCACCACCTAGGAATGACCCATATTCCAACACTTACAATCCTGGGTGGAAGACTCACCCAAATTTTCAGTGGTCTAGTCAGCCGAGAGGATCCAATCCTGGTCAGCCTGCGAGACCCACATATAGCAGTAACCCTGTTGTTGTTCAACCCTTTAGACCACCACAGATGCAACCCCAGTACCCAAGCTATGGTGCTCCTCAATCACCTCCACCCCTGTATCAGAGTCAGTCTGTGACTCAATCACCACCACAACCTCAAAGAACGCCTGGTTTTGAGGAACAAGTCTTAGCTACCCTGAAAAGTCTAGAGGCTTCAGCACAACTCACTCATTCCCATTCCCAATCTATCTCCAAATTAGAAACCCAAATGGGCCAACTGGCGGCTTCTTTTAGTCGCAGAGAGGAGGAGAAATTCCCGAGTCAGGCTGTTGCCAATCCTAAGGGAGCTTTTGTAGCTGAGAGTTCTACTTCTCAGAACCCTCAATGTAATGAGGATGTGAAGGTTGTTACAGTTTTGAGAAGTGGGAAGGTTGTAGATAACAAAGTTGGTGAGAAAGAACCTGCAATAGAGAAAGAATCTGAAGCTTCGAGGGATAACTTTCCCACAGCTTTAGACGATCCATTGGCATCTTATGTGCCAAAAGCCCCATTCCCATCTGCGCTTATCGCACCTGAGAGGAGAGCTAAGAAAGGGGCTAGCATGTCAGATATGTTAGAGGTATTCAAGAGTGTTCATATAAATCTACCTCTATTAGATGCCATTAAACAGATTCCTTCCTATGCCAAATTTTTGAAGGAAATGTGCACACAGCAACGCAAGGAGCGTGTTCATTTGTCTAAAACCATAACTCCTGTTGACATAGCTAGTGCTGTGTGCCAATTCCAAGCTCCAATAAAAAGAAAAGATCCTGGAACGCCAACTATACCTTGCTTCTTAGGAAGTCATTTCATTGATAGAGCGTTAGTTGATTTTGGTGCGAGTGTGAATATTCATCCGTATTCAGTTTATGCCAAAATGGAGCTTGGGACACTCCAAACCACACCTACGATTCTCCAATTTGCAGATAGGTCCACTAAGGTACCTAGAGGGATACTGCAGGATGTTTTAGTAAAGATAGATTCGTTTGTCTTTCCTGCAGATTTTATTGTCTTGGATATGGAGCCCGTTGATCTTAATAGGCCTCAAATCCCGGTTATAATAGGACGACCTCTTTTGGCAACTGCTAATGCAGTCCTTCACTGTAGGACTGGCATAATGAAGGTGTCTTTTGGAAACATGAAAACAAGGCTGCAAGTTTACAGTGCAGCTAATCAACCTCATCACTTTGAGGATTGTTCTTTTGTAGATATCATAAATCAAGTGGTAGAGGAAGCTACACCTTATCTTCTGTCTAAGGACCCGTTGGAAACTTGTCTTAATTATTTTGGGTTCGAGGACCATGACTTAAAGCATTCATTTGTGGAGGTAAATCTTGTCTTAGATTCCACCTCCTCTGTAGAGAAATTGCCTTGGAGACCTAGGGTCGAGCCACTTCCGTCTATTGCTAGTGTCTCTTCCCCCACGTCTTTTGAGTCTCCACCGCAACTTGAGTTAAAGCCTCTGCCGGCTAATCTCAAGTATGCATTTTTGGGTAGTAGTGACACTTTTAGAACAGGAAAGTAAGCTGTTATCAGTTTTGAAAGATCATAGATTAGCCATAGGATGGTCGGTCGCTGATTTAAAGGGTATAGACCCGTCAATCTGCTAGCACCGTATCCATCTTGAGGAAAGTACGAATCCTTCAAGAGATGCCCAACGTAAGTTAAACCCAAATATGAAAGAGGAAGTTAAAAAGGAAGTTTTGAAATTATTGGATGCTGGTATCATTTACCCAATTTCTGATAGTGAGTGGGTGTTCCCTACCCAGTTGGTTCCTAAAAAGTCTGGGATTACAGTCATAGCTAATGAGGAGAGTATTCTAGTCCCTACAAGAGTTACCACTGGTTAGAGAGTCTGTATAGACTATAGAAAGTTAAATTCCAAGACTAGGAAAGACCAATTTCCACTGCCGTATATTGATCAAATTTTAGAGAGGTTATTAGGGCAGAGTTTTTATTGCTTCTTAGATGGCTATTCTGGGTATAACCAAATAGCGGTTTACCCTGAGGATCAGGAGAAAACTACATTTACCTGTCCATTCGGGACATTTTCATTTAGGCGTATGTCTTTTGGCCTATGCAATGCCCCGAGTACTTTCCAAAGATGTATGACTTCTATTTTTTCTGACATGATAGGAGAATATTTGGAAGTGTTTATGGATGATTTTTCTGTTTTCGGTCTTTCTTTTGATGAATGCCTGTCTAATCTCTCCAAAGTGCTTAAGAGATGTTGTGAGACTAATCTTGTACTAAGCTGGGAGAATAGCCATTTTATGGTTCGAGAGGGCATTTTGCTTGGGCATATATTTTCTAGTAGGGGGATAGAGGTTGATAAAGCTAAGGTTGACTTAATTGCAAAATTACCTCCTCCCACTACTGTTAGGCAAATTCGGTCCTTTCTTGGACATGCATGATTTTACATGCGTTTTATTAAAGACTTTAGCAAAATAGCAAAACCAATGTGCAATCTGCTTGCTAAAGATGTAGATTTTAATTTTGATAAAGCCTGTTTAGAGTCCTTCAATAAGTTGTGTTTAATGTTGACCTCGGCACCTATCATGCGAGCTCCTGATTGGTCAATTCCTTTCGAGCTGATGTGTGATGTCTCCGATTATGCTGTGGGGGCAGTGTTAGGTCAGAGGGTAGATAAGGCCCCGTATGTTATATACTATACAAGTAAAACCTTAAATGAAGCTCAGTTAAATTACACTACGACTGAGAAAGAAATGCTTGCAGTAGTTTTTGCACTTGATAAATTCCGATCCTATCTTTGGGGATCGAAGACCATTGTGTACTCAGATCATGCCGCCTTGCGGTACCTGCTCTCTAAAAAAGAGACAAATCCTAAACTAATTAGGTGGATTCTCTTATTGCAAGAATTTGATTTTGAGATCAGGGATAAAAAAGGGTCTGAGAATGTCGTTGTTGACCACCTTTCTAGGATAGTAGTAGAAGAAGAGAATGACCCCACGCCTATTAGGGATTCTTTCCCTGATGAGCAGCTTTTTGCCATCACCCATTCTACTTTACCTTGGTACGTTCATATAGTGAATTATCATGCCACAGGCCTTGTACCATCTCGTTGGTCAAAGCAGGAAAAGGATCGGTTCTTTTCTCAGATAAAATTTTATTATTGGGAAGACCCTCTTCTGTTTAGGTACTGTGCTGATCAGGTTATACGGAGGTGTATTCCGGAAGGTGAGATGCAAGACGTTTTGAAGTTCTGCCACACTTTAGCTTGTGGAGGACACTTTAGCGGGAAAAAGACTGCCGCTAAAGTCTTGCAGTGTGGGTTCTACTGGCCCACTTTATTTAAAGATGCGTTGGACTTCTGTAAATCCTGCCAGAATTGTTAGAAAATGGGTTCTATGTCTAGAAGGGATATGATGCCTCTTAACCCTATTTTAATCATCGAAATTTTCGATGTTTGGGGCATCGACTTCATGGGACCTTTTCCTATTTCGCATGGATTCGAATATATCCTAGTGGCTGTAGATTACGTGTCTAAATGGGTAGAAGCAGTAGCCACTAGGACCAATGACCACAAGGTAGTTTTGAAATTCCTCCAATAGAACATTTTCTCTAGGTTTGGGTTTCCAAGGGCCATCATCAGTGATGGAGGGTCACATTTTAATAATTGACCCTTTGCAACTTTAGTAGCTAAATATTCTATCACTCACAAGGTTGCAACCCCATATCATCCTCAGACTAGCGGACAAGTGGAGGTTTCAAATAGGGAAATTAAGCATATCCTCGAAAAAACTGTCAGGCCCGATCGTAAGGATTGGTCATTGCGCTTAACTGACGCATTGTGGGCCTATAGGACTGCATTTAAAACCCCTATTGGTATGTCTCCGTACCGTTTAGTCTATGGCAAACCTTGTCATCTCCCTATCGAGCTAGAACACAAAGCACTTTGGGCCATTAGGAAATTTAATTTTGAAATGAAGGAAGCGGGTTCTCACCGCAAGCTTCAATTAAATGAGCTCGAAGAAATTAGGAATGAGGCTTATGAAAGTTCTAAAATCTCTAAAGCCAAAATGAAAGAGTTTCATGACAGACACATCAATCGGAAATCTTTTGAGCCTAATCAGAAGGTGTGGCTGTTTAACTCCAAATTGAGGCTATTTCCTGGTAAGCTTAGATCTCGCTGGGATGGACCCTTTGTGGTAACTAGAGTTGCTCCTCACGGTGCTGTTGAAATTAAAAATCCTCGAACTGGTTTGTCCTTCTCTGTGAATGGACAAAGACTTAAGCCGTTTATTGAGGGTATAGCCGATAATGAGGGGATTAGGGATGGTTTGGTAATTGAGTCTGTCAGTTTGGAAGACCCAACCTATCAATTTGACTAGAATGGAATTTCACGTCTGGCTATGGACGTTAAACTTAGTCCCCCCCACCCTTTCCCCTTGTTCTTACACATTCGTCTGGTCGTGACATCCTTGCAACATTGAGGACAATGTCTATTTCTAATTGGGGAGGGGTTGTACATCTTTCTTTTCTGTTTTGTTTTATTTATTCATTTAAATTGTTGCATAAATAATAATTTATTGTTTCCAATTCTTGTGCACATACTATACCATTGATTTGTATAGTGATTATTTGTATAGATTTTGATAAATAAATACGTAGTAACTGTGAGTTTATTCTTTCATTTATATCATATCTATTTGTCAATTTTCGATACATTAATTGTAACTTTACTGTGATTAGCTTGTATTCAATCTTACACATGCACGAACTTGATTTAATCTTCGTATTTTGCAATTGGAATATCTGATAAAAACCTGTTTATAAAGTGGAGACTGGCGACAAATAATGCAAATTTTGAACCATTTGATCATTTTTGGGACTCAAATATTCATCATTTCAGTTTAGTTCGTGGTTATTGCTTATCTTTTATATCTTGCGTAAATGCTTAATTTGTGCGTATTTTAGAATGCAAATAACTGGCTAATCAGTCGAGAATAATGTGCAATTTTTGAAAAATGATTTAAGGCCATTTTCTTCGAGTCTTTTTGCCATATATATTATTGTTAGAGTATAGGACCCCCGTAGTACCCTAATTTGAGCCTAAAAGTTGCCAATTTTTTCGATAACTTAGCAGTCGTGGGTTACGTGATGTCTCTTGTATATTTTTGGTATTAAGTGTCAGTTTATATTAAAATTTAAATAAAAAATAAGCCATATTAAAAAAATTTTCAAATTTTCATCCTCGCTATCGATAGACTGCATGTCTATCGATAGTCATCTCCATTTCAAAAAATAAAAAAAACTTTCAAACGACAAAAGTATATGGCTATCGATAGCGCCCCCTCGCTATCGATAGAGATTACGAAACATCACCTGAAAAGTGCTTCCCCGCGCGTTTTTTCCTCATTTTTCACCCTTCAATCACCGGAAAACGCCATTAACGGCGAGACCATCCACCTTCCACTTCATTTTCCGACCATTTCCGGCCACCACCTTGATCGAGCACCACCATATTTGCGATCCTTGCAGCTTCCTCTTCGTTTCTATCCGATTGCATTCATCAATTGCCGCCACTCTCACCGTCACTTCAAAACGCGCTCCGGCGAGTTATTTATTCCGGCGATCCTCCTTAGCTTCATTCATTCATACCCATAAGCAAGTAAGCTTTCCATTTGAAGCTTTTATTTTAAATGAATAAATTTCTATATATGGGACGATTATGGGTTTTAGGTCGGGATTAAGATAATGGTTGGGTATATTTTAATTTTTGAGTTTGTTGCATTTTTGAAATTGTGGTAAGGCCTGGACGTTAAATTATGGAGTAACTTGCATGCTACTGTTATGTGTGTTTGGAGGTGTTGATAAATGATGCCTGGATGTTAGGCTTGCGATTGTGAGTTTCTTCTGTTAGGAAGGGTGCAATTGCCACCTCTGCTTTGTTGTGGTTGGGGTTATTTCTGTTATACTGAGTTGTGTGCTATTGTGAATTGTTATACTTCAATACAGAGCCATGGTTCGCCAAAAGACGACCAGCAAGCCCCGAGAGAAGGGCGTGGCATTTCAGGAGCCGGTTCAGCCGTCTCAGAGATCGAGGAGGTCCACAACCTCAGGCCGGGGCAAGGCCCAGCGCACAGCGCCAGATACCTCGGGCAGTTCTGAGTCCGACGTGCCAGCAGCCCCTATTCAGAGACCCTCATCTAGAGGGCAATCATCTTCTCAGCCACCAGCGAGTGCGCCTCCTACGAGTTCACAGTATGTGGAGTAGGATTATTATGAGCACCCTGAGATAGGCTAGACTGGCGAGCTGCGCATGACTCGTGAGTTTGAGAGTTACACACAAACAGAGGCTGGGTCGAAAAAGTTACCGACCCGTCGTACTTCGAAACCATGGCCTGTGATCCTATCAGCATAGAACTTCAATGTCGAGCGTTACGTCGACCCAAAAGCCTTCAAATATGAAGGCTTGCTTGTTGAGACACTACAGGATAAGCACCTCAGCACCTGGCTGAGGAAGGGCGCAGGTTATATGGCCAGTGTGGTGCGACAGTTCTACACATCAGCACATATGGCAGAGGATCAGCCGCAGATGCTTAGGGCCGAGGTTGGAGGCCGCATTGTTGAGTTTACTCCAGACGACATCGCTACCTACTTGGGATGCGAGCGTCCATTAACTGCTAAGGTGGAGAGCAGTTATTTAGAGTTGACAGAGAGTCAGTGTGCAGACATGGTATGCGTGGACTGAGAGCTTTTCGATGGACTCCATTTCACGACCGGGAACATGCACCCATCTTACGCAGCTATGAATAAGCTGCTCTACTGCAATCTGAGAACGAGGGGTACTGATTCACAGATCCCCGTGGAGTCTGTGTGGCTGCTGTTAGAGTTTCTGAGCGACCACGAGATGGACATCGCTTTGCTGATCTTCAGTGAGATCCGCACTTTTGTTGCTACACAGCCGCGCAACAACATGCCATACCCCCAGATGATTACCGCTTTTGCCTTGGGTGCGGGTGTTGTGTCTGATGAGCCGCTGCGGTGGGGTGATGGACCTATTACCCCCACTACGATAGCTAGGAGTATGGCAGCTCAGCAGAAGAGGCCACGTACAGAGTCCGCTGACCCATCAGAGCCTGCTCCAGCTTCTACCTCGCAGCCATCAGCTACTCCAGCTCCGACTCCTGCTGCACCTACTACGCCAGCTCCATCATCTGCCAGCTCTCAGGATTTGTTACTTCAGGTCCTAGAGGGGCTGAGATGAGTGATGCAGATTCAGCAAATACAGTCCGCACAGCTTGACAGGCAGTCTGCTCAGATGGAGAGACATTCTGCACAACTCCGAGTTATGTGGAGACGTATGGACGGCGAGTCGATTTCTGAGGCCGACCGCGCACTATTTTATGAGCCACAACCTACTGCTGGAGTTGACATCCCACCTGGGGATGATCAGTTATCTGATGAGGCCTGCGGTCAGCGCGAGGCAGAGATGAGGGCGGATGTTGAGATGAGAGATGATGCTCAGTCTTGAGTTTGGGTAGTTATTCTTTTTTAGTACAGTTGTCTTTTTGGTTAAAAATATTAAGTTATTTCTGGATTAGTATAGGGTATTTAGGATGGTTAGGGTAGTAACCTTAAACATATTATAAACCATCCTAATTTTGCAGTCTTCAAACTTTTTATGTTACAACCCAAATACATTACAATCCTATAAAGACCTTTTTGATTTTAAAATTATGTGCATTATTCTCTTGTGATTACTTGTTTATTTAAGTTTTATTTATGTATGAACTGCATCTTTGCATATATGACGTCGTTAATTCATCTTTCATTGGTCATTTTTAGAGCTTAATGTATAAGTTTTATACTTGTATATTTCCAATTGGGAACTCTGGGTTACTAACCTTTTTCCGAGCGAACATTTTTTGCGAGCGACCACCAGTGAGGATTTGAAGTTGAAACTTATTTAGGGTTAATTCTCGTACTCTTATTGCGTTATTTTGATTCTATCAAGTTCATCCTCACTACACATTGAACACTTGCTAATTACCTGTTAAAGATAGCATTTTCTGTGTTTAAAATGTTCAATTATGTTATTGATATATCTGTAGATGAAACTCGTGTGATGTACATAGTATAGTTTTTAAATTCTTTATCAAATGATTATTTTATTCATTCATGTTTGTGGGTATCAATTCTGCAAACCCTCACGAGACTACACTCGTCCACTAGGGGTAACTTAGTGGTTTAAAAGGCTTGTTGCATATGCTAAATGCAATCGCGGTTCCCTGCGAAAGTGGCTTTTCAATTTCTAGTTTAAAATCTGTCGTCTTTAGAGTATAGCTATTTGTTAAGAGACTAGCAAAACCTAAGTTGGGGAGTGTAATTGTATCACAATCATGCTCTCAAATTATGGTATTACTGTGTTCTCTTATATAAATAGTTGCGTAATAATATCTCGTTTTGTATAAAATCTGTATAAATTGGTTAAAATCTCTTTTTCAAGAAATCTGTGCAGATTATATATTTAACGAAGTCGTCACCTATGAAGCCTTGATTATTGTCCCAATTAAAGAGCATTCCTAAAAAGATCAGCAATAGCCATTGAAGTGCGAAAAGACTGCAAAAGAAATTCTGCACATTCAAAGCAATAAGCTAACATGACTATCGATAGCCAAGTCTCGCTATCGATAGAAGTACTATCGATAGCCACACTTCGCTATCGATAAACCTTAGGCGGCTGAGGGTTGTCTTAGATATTTTGAAATATTTCAAGGGCATAAACGTCTTTTGCATTTCCATTATATATATACACGTGTAAAGGCGACTTAAAGAGGGTTCAAGACTTTTACTCTGAATCATTACTCTGTCATTTTAAATAGACTTCAAATTACAGTTCAATTCTGCTTTTTATTCGGTCATTT
>JAESVK010001274.1:947736-957736 GCA_017140935.1 Hamamelis virginiana
TGCAATTTTTCCTTTAATGCATGGCTCAATTCTCACTTGAGAATTGTTCTTTACTTATACAGTCTTTAATTTCAGCACTTTAATTTCTGCAATTTTCCCTTTTATGCATGGCTCAATTCTCACTTGAGAATTGTTCTTTACTTTTACTGTCATTTTCTTTATTTACTTAAGTCTTTTTCTTTATTTACTTCAGTCATTTTCTTTATTTATTTCAGCCCTTTTCTTTATTTATTTCAGTCATTTTTTCCTTATTTCTTCAGTCATTTACTTTTTGCTTTTATTGCACTTTTTCCATCCCGTGAACCCTTAGAGCTTGTCATGGATAAAGGATATTCTCCTCCATTGATGTGTAGCTAATACTCCAAGCTTGGGTGACGATGAAGTTGGATTCTTTATGCAATTCTATTTTATAAACAATCCCTTTATTTGTATTATGTGATTGCATAGTTGTGAAGGTTTTACCGCACACTATCGCTAAATATAATATCATATAATTGTACATCTGTGATTGCAATTATATAATTATGCAATGGTACTTAATGGTATGAATACAAACCAGCATGCTTTATCCCCAATTAAGGTGGATAGCGATATTCCATTCTTTTCAAGGATAAACCTGCCGGTCCTGTATTCATCATCTTTTTGGGACTTCTTTCTTGTAGTTGGATGAACCACCATACATAATTACTATATTGAGGATTTTATAATATAAGTTGTAT
Organism: Hamamelis virginiana; assembly: GCA_017140935.1. Lineage (NCBI taxonomy): Eukaryota > Viridiplantae > Streptophyta > Magnoliopsida > Saxifragales > Hamamelidaceae > Hamamelis > Hamamelis virginiana. Next base: position 948,456 of record JAESVK010001274.1, read on the forward strand.
ATTTGATATTCAATGGGCTTCTCACCCAAGATCCGTGCATTCCATTAAATTAATCGCGTTTTTAACCAGCTTTATTAAAATTCAGTATTTTCGCTTCGACCCAATCGAAGCACTTTTCACCACCAACTTAATTTGACAATATTCTTTCACTTTAATTAATTCTAATAGTCTTTTATTATAAACCTATATATTCCCAGTGGTTCGACACCCGTGCTCACCAGTCGCAATTGAATTGAGATTAACAAACACGCGGTTTTATAAATATATTAATCTTGATCATTAACAAGGAATAATCTCCCTTGTTCCCTGACGATCAACTGATCCCTGACCTCTGATAACGACAAGCCGTCACCCTGTCAGCATATTTCCTACTGTACCCTTTAACGGTGTAACATAAAGGGAATAAGGCACTCGAGTGCCGATTCTCACGAAACCCTTAAAAAGAGGAGGTCATACCTCATATACGGGTACGTAACATCACCCCACAAGAAATTATTTCTCTTAGCATTCTCTGAATATTGACTTAGTCATCGAAGCCTTGAAGGTGGAGCACCACACCGGTGCAAGAGATCGGATCTTCGTCCAATCGTAAACCCGATCGCCCTAATTTGTTCTCTTACCCGTTTCCGACATCATCAGTTTGGCGCCCATCGTGGGGCCAAAGACATTATTCTTTCGGTGCCCTTTCCATTTTAACAAAAGAAGATCAACATCGACAATGGTGATCACTCAATCTGGAGTTCTTAATAACGACAATCACAACGTCCTAAATACGACAAACACCCCGTCCGTATTTCCACAAATCAGCAATCCATCTCATCACAAACAACCTGAGCCGGCGGTGGGACTTTCCCCGCCGAACGCACAACCTTGCCCGTCTCACGAATCTCCATTAGTTCACCCTCATCGGAACGAAATAGGGTCATCTTCAAATGACCCCTAAGTGAACCAACTTTTCGAGGGTCGGGCCCATTGGGCCGTTCCTTTACTTTTTGCTGTGTTCACATCATCACTGTGCGTGATTTAGGATTTTAGAAAACAAAGGAGTCGCCACTTTATTTTTAAAGAATAATGAAACCATTAAAATATTTTATTTTCAATAAAACAAAACAAACTACATTCAATGAAAAGACAGTCTGCGAACCAAAGATGGATCTGGGGGCTAGGTTACGACGTGGGAAGGTTCCAAGTTCTTACTCGTAGGCACCCACCTCGCCCTAATTAAAAGACATCTCATTTATTTGGGCTATTTAAAATCTTAATGCAAACAATCCTAAATAATCTAATCAACCAACAAAATAGTGATATAAATGCAATAATATATATTAATAATAATAATAAAAATAATATATAAACAAACCCTAAAAATTAGCATCCTTGGGCGGACTTAAGCTCTATTAGCGCCTACGTAACCTATTAGTGTTACCTAGAAAGTGTCAAAGTCCACGTAGTTTGACTACCCTAGGACTCTCCTATTGTAATGAACCACATCATCTGAAAGTATTCAACTTTATCCAAGATTCTATCTTCGAAAGTTTTTATCCGTTTGAAATTATTTTGCAAAACAGTTCGATAATTAAAAGATTTTCAATACAATCGGAATTTTAAAAGATAAAACTTATCTTTTAGAAGCAAACCTCAATTTAAACTTATTTTTCAAATCAATAATTATCCGTGGAATTTCATTCCAAAACTATTTCTTTTTCAAAGAAATTATTTTCAACACAAATTCTTTTAAAAGACTCTCATTTCATGGGAAAACCATTTAATAAATCAATTATTTTCAATAAAAATAATTTTTTTTTTTAAATCCTTCTCAAAGATAGACTCTTAAACTCGATAAAACACTTGAATTTGAATGCAATTTTTACAACAAAAGAAAATCCTAGGGAAGGTCAAGTGACCTTCCTAATCCTAGGGTCTCTAATTAACCCTAAGTTAATCTAAAAGCCTAAAACACTAATGCAATGTATGCTGGAATTTAAACAAAATGGGCAAATATGCATGATATTAATTCTAACAATGCATGAAAATGCTCCTAAATGCACATTAATTCAACTAGGTGAACTTAGGCATATTTCTAAATTGGATTTGACCCTAAAAATGGTTTTTAGAATAATTTAAGATCACTTTTCAATTCTGGACAGATTCGAATGTGGACCTTAAACCACTCTAAAAACCTTATAAAGAAATAATAAAAAATATGATAATGATCTAGCATGCATCCTACATGAATATACTACAAGATAAACTATAAAAATCATGCAAAAACATGGCTTAAAAATGATAATTAAGCCATTTTAAAGTATATATTCAAATCTGGACAAATTTGAATACATGCTTTAAATGACTTAAAAAACATTACTAATCCATGGAAAAATACTAAACAAATATCCTAATATGCATACTAACATGTTAAACGAGAAAACTATGCAAAACATCGTCAAAACTACGCTAAAACATGCTTAAACAATTAATTTAAACATAAGGGAAGGATCTTACCTTCGCATGCTCCCTCTTACATGGTTCATATATTCAAACCATCAAGTCCATGTCGAGTGTTTAAATAATCATAAAAGCATGAAAAGAACGACTCAAAATATACTAAAACAGAAAATAATATGCATTAAACAATTCCTAATATGCATCCTAAACACAATCATATCTCCTAAGACATACTCCTATCAACCAAACCATAGTTAATACAATAAAAGACTCAAATAAGACTTTAAACATGGACTAAACAATTCAAATATGTAGAACAAAAAACATACCCTATTCTAAATATGCTAAACAAGGCACATCTCATGAAAACATTTAACCCTAAACTAACATGCATGATTGAAGGCTACATCACACCCTACGTTATTCATATAAGAAGAAGAAACAAAGACACATATTCTGTAAGAAGACTCAACTACTCAAAAATATAAAAATCCTAACTATGTTATGTAAAATTGAATTCTACATACAATGAGGTATGAATCCTTACCTTTTGCCTTCTTCTTCCTTGCTCGTAGCTATCTCCTTCAAGCTTCAAGCCCTTGAGTTCCTCCTCTCTTTCCCTTCTTAAGCTCTGATTCTCTCTTGACTGATGAACAAAAATGAAGTAGCCTCCTTCTCTAACCTCTATCAAAGTGTATTTATCGAGTTAAGGTAAAAAAAAATTGAATGGTTGGGATTAATTCATCTAAAAATCATCCTAGCGTTAAGAATGAATCATCTTAGGGTTCTCAGACTGAATTATCCTTGAATTATCTCCAAAAAATCGAGCAAAGTCGAGCAAAATAGGTGAGAGAGTCCCAGAATTTCAAAACACATAAAATGGGGTTGAGCATCCTGTCGGCCGTCCTAGCTTGGACGGTCACCAGGTGTGGCTTCCCCCAATTTGTCCTATTTTCGAAGGATTTTAAAATTTTGGCTCTATCTTGCTCATTTTCAGTCCAAATTCGATGATTCAAATGTCAAAATGACCATGTTTTGATCCTCTACATTCCTAAAAGGGTTTTAGGTCAAAAATGCTTGACCATGGTCAAGGATTTTAGTAAAAAGCTAGCCGATTGACCCGGTTGTGCCAAAATAGATCATATGACCATTATCTGTTTTGTAGAATTGATCAATTAGGCTTAACCCACTTCTAAAAAAAATGGTTTTATTATGAAATTGATACTTGAAAACACATTTTAAAGATCTTTGATTTTGGTGAAAAGAACCAATTCACGGTTAATTTGGATGAAGTCTCAGTTTGGCTCATTCATGCCCGCAGGATCGATTTTGGGCGAACCCATCTCTACCATTCAAAAGTTCAATTAACACTCCATGAAACAATCTGTTTCGAATTCGGAGGTCATTTGGAAATTATACGAGAAAAATGACGAAAATGCCCCTCAAATCGCAAAAACCCTAATTACCTATCGAGTTTTTGTCAGAATGACATGAAAATTTACAGGGATATCCGAAGACACCACAAAATTCAAATGCAATGTAAATGAATCGATTCCAATTCAAATGTATGCATAAAATGATGAATTATCTTTTTTCCCCGAAAATGATAATTTGGATAATTTGGTCTTTATAAGTCCAATTCTCCACTAAATGACCCACTCTTCAAGTTGATCACTTTAAAAAACATATGATAAAATAATTGATAAAAATGGGGTGTCTACACCCTACCAGCTCCAGTTCCTCAGTATGCAAAAACAGATGGAGAATATGACCCTTATTATTCAGACAATAACTCGTCAGCAAGATATGCTTCTATCCCATAAGGCTCATAACAACTCCCTCCAAAATCCACCGCCGATCACCACCATACCTCAACGGGTAGGAGGGCAGGAGACAATCAAGCCACCTGCCCCAAGAAGAGTAGCCATAAAAAGCAAATGATCGACACCACGAAACGAGAGGAATCGACGTTAGAAGGAAGAAGGAAGTAGTTCGGAGGTCGGATCAAGGAGGAGACCAACTAATCTTGAACGACCACGGCAGGTTGGCGACCATGCAATAGAAAGTTCGCAAAGAATGAGAGGAACGGTGTTACGACGTCACCAACATGACCCTACTCGTTTCACACCATACCCAAAGAGGAATGAGCCGACTAAGGATTATCGACCTGAGACGAGAGACATCGACCACACCTCCCCATTCATTTCCAAAATTCTCCGTGAATCCCTACCTGACAAATTCAAACTTCCGACCATTGACACTTACGATGGAACTACCGATGCAAGAGAGCACGTCCTTACCTTCAAAGATCACATGTACCTTAAGGGTATTACGGATCCCATAATGTGTCGAGCCTTCCCGATGACCCTTAAAGGACCAGCCCGAACCTGGTTCTAAAGGCTTGCTCCCAATTCAATAAGCTCTTTCCAAAGTCTAAGCTTGGCCCTTATAGCTCACTTCGTCAGTAGCCACAGGCCTAAAAAATCGGCCACCGATCTCCTGAATCTCGAGTAAGAAAAAGAGCAGAGTCTGAAGTCATTCATACAACATTTCAGTTCGGCCCTTCTTGAAGTAGACGTCATGAATGAAGGGGTGGCAATTGCTATAATGATGAAGGGCCTCCGAGCCCAGAGCCTGAGAATCTCATTTGCAAAGTGGGAGCCGAAACCACTGACTAAACTCTTGGAGAGAGCAAGAAAATATATTAGGGTGGATGACATATTCGATTCCGACAAAAAAACCAAGAATTAGCTCAAAAGAGAAAGGATCGAGAGCTCGATGAAAAGAAGCAACCTGATAAGAAGTAAATGACCGATGCTGTGGATGGACGATGATCTCCACCCAGGCGATTTTCGTCCTTTACTCCATCACGTCTGCCGATCAACGCAATCTTAAATCAGGTCGGGACTCAACCATTCGTAAAATGGCCTCAACGAATGAGATCCGATCCAAAGAAGAGGGACAAAAATAAGTGGCGCGCCTTCCATAAAGACCATGGCCACCTTACCGAAGAATGTTTTGACCTAAAAAATGAAGTCGAAAGCCTTATAAAAAGAGGATTTCTAAAAGAATTTATAGATCAGACTAAAGTCGGCAACACCCAACAAGCAAACCCCGACCAAATATAAGGCAACCCGATCAACGGCGAAGATTAGCTGGAGTAATTGATACGATTCATGGAGGTTTTACCTATGTCGAGGAAAGCAGGTCGGCAAGAAAGGCATATGTGAGGTCGGCTTACGCATCCCCATCAGATCAGGTATACAACCTCTCCTATCAAGAGCCCAACCGATATGGACTTTTAACCTTTTCCTAGGAAGATCTGAAGGGAGTACATTTACCACATGATGACGCCTTGGTCATTAAGGCAATCGTAGCCAACTATGCGGTCAGCAAAATGATTTAAATGATTTAAAAATGCTGAATATTATTTATAATTCTTGCATCGGTATTATTATTGTTAATTGAGGATAATATATTCCTAACTGTTGTGTTTTTATATGGCAGATGAACAGGATTTCTGGTAGAGGTTTGTTTGTAAAAGAACTCTACGCAGTATGTAGAAATTAGCAGTGGTTGAGGACCAGTCAAAAGTTTGTTGATTATGCATTTGAGTACTTTTGAACTATAATATTATTATCCTATATGCTAGGGTTGTGGGCATTAATATTCGGTTTGACTTTGTTGGTATTTTCTCGTATTTGGGGCATTTGTATGAACAATCCATATCATATCATATTGTTATAGTAAATTTTTTCTCTTCTTATTGTGGAAATATGAATGAGCAGTACATATTGTACCTTCAGTTTGACACGTGTCAACCCACACTGTGCGGTTGGCATAGTTGTTAAATTGGGGCGTTACAGTGATAATCGAATTACACAGTGTTTTTAGGCCGATGCTACATCTAGAAGGGCATATAGTTTTTTTGGGGATGTTGTTGTATTTGATACCAAGCATTATACAAATCGATATAGTATGATATTTGCCCCATTTATAGGAGTTAATAATCATGGGCAATCAACTTTCTTTGGTTGTGGGTTTTTGAGTAACGAGAGCATCGAATCTTTTATTTGGCTATTTGACCAATGGATGCAATCAATGCCGACCGGTCCACCAAAGATGATCATAACTAACCAAGATCCAGCCATGTCAAATGCCATTGCTGAAGTATTTCCTGACACATTGTATAGATTTTGTATTTGGAATATTTTAAATAAATTTTCTGAAAAATTAGGGCCAAGGGTTTGAGCAAATCATTATAAGAATGTTTGAAAAGAATGTTTGCATTGCGTTCAAAATGGGTTCCCGCATTTGTGAATGATATCTTTGCTGCTGGAATGTCTTCAAGTCAACGTGCAGAGAGTAATCATGCATTTTTCAAAAGATTTTTGAACAAAAATAATTCATTCATTGACTTTATATAACGGCTTAACAAGGCACTAGCGCGTCAACCGCATGTGGAACTTATGTGTGACCATAAAGATAAGAATGAGCGGCCCACATTGAAGACAAAGTTTATTATGGAGAAACAAATGGCTGATTTTTATAGTTGTGAAATATTTTTGAAATTTCAAGATGAGATTCTGGAATGTATGTGGTATTCATCACATTTGAAAGAAGATAATGGCAATGGATTATGCGTATATCAGGTTCAAAATGCAAATGAGTCGGGGGATAAGGTATGGGAGATTGTGGATGATTTGTTGGAAGACATGGGGCATTGTAGCTGTAAGAAGTTTGAGTGGGAGGGCATTCTATGCAAACATGTGTTGCATTATTTAATTTTCAAAAAACATTTGATAACATTACCTGAGAAGTATATCTTGAGTGGATGGGGTAAGGTAGCAAAATCAGTAAAGGTAGTAGATGATTGAACTGGTGTTGAGTTAAAAGATATTGCTGATAAGTCATTGTTAGTGAAACATAACCGATTGTATCAACTAATTGGAAATGTGGTTGATAAAGCCCTTCTTAGTGAGGAGAAAACCCTTAAGTTGGAAATATTATTGACCTCATTTCATGGTGAACTCGTGTCAAGTAGTATGAATAGCAATGAGGTTGCCATTTCTAGTAAATCCAACACTCCTCAGGGACCAAAGTTGATTGAGCCGAACAAATGTAGGCCAAAGGGATGTGGAAAACGCCTAAAGGGAGGCAAAGAGAGGGCTAAAGAACAAGGAAGGAAATGTGCCGTTTGTGGACATGTTGGAAAAATTGGAGATTCTCATGATAAGCGGAATTGTCCACTGTTAAAGAATATGTATGTTTTCTTGATATCTTACAAATGTTACATTTTATTTAGGTATGTGCAATTTTATTGTATGTTTATTATTTAACAAAAATAATTAACCCAATCTCATTGTGTATCTTGTAGAGAATTTCAAACACAAAATGAAGGAACACCACATGATCGAGATTTTAATGATGGGACGTCTCCTATAGGCAACTGCTTGATTTCTCTTGTGTTACATTGATTTATTTTTTGTATAATTTTTTTTTTTAGCTATTTGTTACATTGTTTTTCCTTAATTTGAATTAAAACAAAGTTTTGATTTCCTTTTTGTAGGGGATGATGAGTTGGATGGTAATTCATGTTGAAACAACAATTGATGGTCAAAATTTGGACAACACTGTGTGGAAAGATTAATGTCAACAATGATGTATTGGTTATTGATATTATTTTAATTTTCATTAGGTATTAATGTTAAGAGTATTTTAATTTACAAATGTTACAGTTGGGGATGTTATTAATTTATTTTTCACTTCTTGTTCTGTGGCATATTCAGTTAAGCACATTATTTTGGGATGCCTTTTCAACAGATTATGGCATTAATGCCAATTGGTACATCATTTGGGATGCTATTTGAACATATTTTGGCACTAATGCCACTTGGAACGTCATTTGGGATTCCTATTGATAAGATTTTGGCATTAATGCCAATTAGTACGTCATTTGGGATGCCTTTTCAATAGATTTTGGCATTAATGCCAATAGGTACGTCATTTGGGATACTTTTTGAACAGATTTTGGCATTAATGCCATTTGGAACGTCATTTGGAATGCCTATTGAACAGATTTTGGCATTAATGCCAATTAGTGCCATATGGGATGCCAGATGCCAAAATTTGGCATTAATGTCATTTAGTGTCATATGGGATGCTAGATGCCACATTTTGGCATTTATGCCATTTAGTGTCATATGGGGTGCCTTTTTGAACAAATTTTGGCATTAATGCCAATTGGCATTTCATATGGGATGCTAAATGCCAGATTTTGGCAGTAATGCCATTTAGTGTCATATGGGATGTCAGATGCCAGATTTGGGCATTAATGCCATTTAGTGTCATATGGGATGCCTTTTTGAACAGATTTTGATATTAATGCCATTTGGTGTCATATGGGATGCTAGATGCCAGATTTTGGCATTAATGCCATTATAGTGTCATATGTGATGCCAGATGCCAGATTTTGGCATTTATGCCATTTAGTGTCATATGGGATGCCTTTTTTAACAGATTTTAGCATTAATGCCAATTGGTATTTCATATGGGATGCCAAATGCCAGATTTTGGCATTAATGTCATTTTGTACCAAAGCGGATGCCAATAATTTGTATATGCCTAATGATCAGTTCATGCCAAATCTCTATCGTCCATACAAATATTAAACTTATTTAGTTGCTTAAATAGCCAACATAGTTGCATATCTACAGAAAAAATAAAAACAAAAAGCCATAAATATATACATAAAACACCCTTCTGTCCATACAAAAAAGACCCCAAACAAAAAGTATTTCCTGCAAGAGAATAGGCACATGCCATTACACATCCAC
>JAESVK010001274.1:967709-1000071 GCA_017140935.1 Hamamelis virginiana
AACAAAGAGCAAAACTTTATCTAACTATATTATGCAAAAAAAAAAAAAAGAAGTTTTATATCTGGTTCAAACTTTACTGTCAAGAGCTAGCTTCCATGGCTGATCCAAACTTTACTCCATTTCGTGAGAATGAGAAAGAAGAGAGAGGAGAGACACATCCATTGTTCAAAAAAGAGAGATTAAACTGTAAAGGAGGTTTAAAATACCTCTGTAGCAGCTCTGCCGTCCAGCAAGGGAATGGGCTTCTGACCGCTACCGTCCTACGAGAGGAGAGAGTTGAAGGGGGAGAGAGAAAATAATCAAGGGACGCCGTGAGAGTGAGAAAGAAGGGAGAGGAGAGAGACAGCCCTTGTTCAAAAACTGAAAAAGGAGTCTGCTGCCCACCTGCCAACTTTAAATGTACATCGATGAACTAAAAAACTGCAGAATTAATCCAAGCCATTGGCACCATCTAAGGGCTGATAGAAGTTGACCGCATAAAGACGTTACACGGTCGGCCGTGTAACATCAGAACTGTATATATATATTCAGCACAAAGTTAAAGCCCTGCATGATTGGGCAGGCCTCAAATTGAGACCGAGTCAGCCCTAACTTAGCCAAGGTTCTATTGAAAATGCCTTTATAGGGAGCTAGTGGGATGATTGATGGGTCAACTTTCCAATGAAGGGAGAGAAGGATCTAGATTCGAGAGCTAGGTGCAAAACAAAATAGGGGAAATGAGATATTAGGGTGAAGTTAGGGTTTCTATATATATATATAAAGAGTGATAAAAAAGAAAAATAGAGGGGATAAAAAAATTTTAGGAGAGATGAATTCAAAATTCCAAAGAGTTATGAGGTATAAATTTTGTTGCTTTCAAAAAACAATCGAGGGATTGATCTGATGCACACATTATGTGATCATGTCTTTGGTTCAAAAAATTGTCATAAACCAAGAACTGAAATCTAAGTTGAAAGTCCTAATAATTCATAGTGATTGAAGCTCCCCTAAGCTCCAACTCTGAAGCAAACTACTCTTAAAAGGCTTGGGCCCTTTGTCTTGTATGATTGGGCTTTGTTGTAAAAGATTGGTCCAGCAGCACTATCCAGAATGAACATAGGAATAAGGAATTGATGCCATGTTTTCTGAATGAAAACGAAGAAACAATGCCAGGGTGTGAAAATTCCTAACAGCAACGAGATCTTCTTGCTCAGACAAACGTGGAGGCAACCCCAGATAGAGAGAGAGAGAGAGAAGTAATTTGAAAAGTCAGCAAGGCGTTGGGAGGCAACTACGTATGCTCTCGTGTCACCACGTGGCTACGTCCCCGGACTTGAGTAGCCTCTCGCCTGTATTATATAAACATTACAAGAAATCATTGGAGGAATAATTGGATCACTGCTTTGCAGCTGCCACTTTGCATTTTTTATTTTATTTGTTGAGTTAGGTGCGTTCTGTTGCTTCTCTTGTGAGATTGATGTTGGTGTTTGCTTGTTATTTTTGAAATATGTATCTTTCTCTCATTATGTTCTCTGCACTCTCTAGTTGTCTGCATTTGTGTCATATTTGATCATCAAATACGTACCCATAATTGGCCGGGTTATCATTTACCATTGTAACAGCTACCAGAAATTACGCTATTATTTCACTTTCATGTAACTAATTAATAGACTGCTGCAGTCCTAATATTCCTTAATCTTTAATTTCTTCAATCAGGTGAGATCGAGATATGGGCGATAGTGAGGCTGCAGAGGCTCAACCAAAACGCACAGCTCCCCGCTTGAATGAAAGAATCCTTTCATCATTGTCAAGGAGATCTGTTGCTGCTCATCCTTGGCATGATCTTGAGATAGGTAACTACTTTATACAAGCTAGTGAGATTAATTAAGAAACTAATTTTCTTTGTAAATGTTGAATTTATACAGGACCTGGAGCTCCTCAAGTTGTCAACTGTGTGAGTATCTATTCAAATTATTCCTATCAATTGGACTAGTATTTGTTGCAAATTAAAATCTGATATATTAGGACTAAGGGAAGAAATGAGAATGCAACCTGATGGCTTATGGATTGTCCAATATATATCTTCCACTGGATCGGATGTGACCTTTTCTGTTAAAGATTTAATTTGTCTAGAAATTAACCTAGCTTGTTGAAAATAAATCCTACTACACTAGAAATGAAGAAATGAAATCACTCTACTTTTTTTGTCCCCGTTTCCAGAATATAAGCAGGCTATGAACACCACATTCCTCCAATAATAGTAGAATCGCACAGGGCCACATGCCTCTCTCAGCACTACTTATACATTTTTTTCCCCTGTTTTCTTTTTAATGTTGGCACGTTCAGTTGGTTGTCTCATTATTGTGTGTATATATATATATGCACTTGGTGCAGGTTATTGAGATAACAAAAGGAAGTAAAGTAAAATATGAACTTGACAAGAAAACCGGGCTGATTAAGGTATGACGAAATCTCCAGTTTTTTCTCCTGGCAATTTTTCACATGATATGATTATGTAATTACTGAAGCCCCATTAACAGACATATTTTCTTTATATGCAAGTCAATTAAGCCATTCTTTGAATTGAAAACAAGAAATTTGGGAACTTCCATATTATAACATTTGCCTTCACATGATGATTCGATCGCTTTCTCTTTATGGTGAATTTTCTAAACGGATCCAATGGATGGGCAGGTCGATCGGGTCCTGTATTCATCAGTGGTATATCCTCATAACTATGGTTTCATTCCCAGAACATTATGCGAGGACAACGATCCCATGGATGTTTTAGTCCTCATGCAGGTAGTTCAAACCTACATTACGTAATACTATTTAATTGGGGTCAATTGAGTTTAAGCTCTGTGGCAATTAATGAAGAGGATTCACATCTTGATGAGCACAGGAACCTGTGCTTCCTGGTTGTTTTCTTCGAGCCAGGGCCATTGGACTGATGCCTATGATTGATCAGGTACTATATATTGATGTTCTAAAGCAAATCTAGCCTATGTGCATCATTTGTACAAATTTGATTTAAGTTATGTAGTTTTGATTGTTTAATTTAGGGAGAGACTGATGATAAAATCATTGCGGTTTGTGCTGATGATCCGGAGTATCGGCACTACACTGATATCAAAGAGCTTGCCCCTCATCGTCTGGCTGAGATTCGACGCTTCTTTGAAGACTGTATGCATATTCATGTTTGAATTTAAGGTGTTATTATTAATTCCTCTATTACTTTGGGATGAAGATGGATATTTTCCTTGATGAATGATTCAGATAAGAAGAATGAGAACAAAGAGGTTGCAGTTAACGACTTTTTGCCTTCAAATGTTTCTCATGAAGCTATCCAGTTCTCCATGTAAGTTTCAAAGTTTATAAGAGGAAATTTGGAATATGAATCTCTGCCATTCCCTCGAGGCAATGTAAAAGATAAGAGGCAAATGAGAGAATTTGAGTCGTAGTAACAGAGCAACTTACTGTTGGAAATACTAGCTAGCCACTATGACAGAATTCAACTTCTAAATGTTTTCTCCCCTTTTGGTACAGGGATCTTTATGCTGAATACATCATGCACAGCTTGAGGAAATAGGCAGGCGAATGTACGGCCCAAATTCCATAATAATCCGTTATATTTATTTATTTTTACCAATATATTATATTGATTGTTTGATTGTTAAAGAAATGAGTCAATTCTTCATATTATTTCAATCGGTTGATTGTATTTTTCAATAAATATTTTAAGCCAGAAAATGGCGTGCTATATATGTCTCAATCTCATCAGGTGGAGGGTGGGTTGATTCTTGACCCCAACTTGTGTACACAACACTACAGTGCCTCATTCGATCTGTTTTATACATACAAATTCATATTCGTATACAGAATAACAGCAATTCTCACAAGGCAATGTGAAAAATTGAAATCGAAATTAGTTTGTTAGTATAAAGATGGATTAATTTGGAACTAAAATCTCGATACAATTAATTAATATGGATAACTCTAGATCTAAAGCTCGTTTCATTCTTCAAAGGAATTCCCTACCTAAATATCTGGACAAGGGCAGGATATATGTCGGCTAGTGTGGCACGTACTGGCCTCAATGTTTGCTAGCTAGTTTTAATTTAATTAAGAATATTATTAATTCGACGATCCTAGGATTTTAAAATATATGGATTGAATATTTTGATAAACCGACCGTTGGATAAGATACATTTATCGTATTTGTAATATATGTCAAAAATCACAATGATCCAGTGATTAGATTTTAAGAAATCTCACTATAAAAAACTACGATGATTCTAATTATAATAATTTTTTACGGTGACATTTTACAAATATCAACCGTTGGATCACTGTGATTTTTGGCATATATGACAAACACGAGATATGTATCTTAAACAACTGTCGGTTTCTCAAAATATTCGACCCACCTGGGTGTTTTAAAAATGAAGTGTAAATATAAATGTAAAATAGGATGTAAGAGAAACTTGACTCTATAAATAGATATCATTTTCTCAAAACCTCATCATCATATTTTGTCATTCTAATTTTTTTTTCCCCAAATGGCTTGATTTTAAAAGAAAATAATATCCCTCAATATTTGACAAAAATATTTTTTAACAATTGTATTCAAAAATTAAGTTTTCAGCAAATAAAATAATTCTATCTATGGAGGTGCATATTGAAATTCGTATATTTTATGAGAGTTAAGAGGTATTTGTGGAATTATATATATATATATATATATATGATCATTTAAGGATGGATCCTTAAATTAAGTTAATGTTTACTCACCATTTTCTAACATAGGATAGATATTTTGAAAAATCGACCGTTGGATTAGTTAATCTTCTCATGTATATCATGTTTGCAAAAAATCACAGTGATCTAACGATTGGTTTTCAAAATATAGTTTGTAAAACATTCTAACAGTATACAATATTTATTGTTGGATGCTATAACAATTGTTTAACAGTCTGTATTTTGATAATCGATCGTTGAATCGCAATGATTTTTGATAGACATGACATACATAAGAAAATTATTTAATCCAATAGTTAGTTTTTCAAAATACATATCCTGGACTTTAAATTAAGGTTAAAGACCGGTCCTTACTTAATCATTTGTGTATATATATATATATATATATATATATATATATATATATATATATTATCAAACAAATTGTTTAGAGTTCTGAATTTAAATCCTTTTGCCTTGATCTCATGGCAAAGGGAGAGGACCTTTTAGCAATGTTTTAAACTCTGGACCGTTCATCGAATTGGAGAAGTTACCAGGTTAAGGGTCAACCGGTTTAATCGTCGGGTCAATCGGGTTGAACCGTGACGTCATAAATATATTATTTATTTATTTATTTATTAGAATAAAAACTGTAAATGATTCAAAATATAATTTTTTTTTAAATGTTTGTAAAATCAATGCATATATTTGAATTTATGTACAGTCATCAAAATTGAAAATTGATAATTACTATTGATCAATCTTTATTATATATATTTTTTAAAATGCAAGATTAGAATATTTTATTATTAAATTAGGTGCTTGAGTTTCTTTTTGCTATTTGAGATTTTTTTAAACTAATTTGCCTTTTTAGCCTTCTTGGCTTTAAGAGATTTTAAAAAAATTTGGGCTATTTTAGTCATTTTAGCACAAAAACGGGTTGACCGGGTTTTGAAAAAAAGAATGGTTTTTGGATTGAATGAATTTTTGTGATTTAAACCAACCGGAGAAGGAATCGGTTCCCAGTTCAACCGGTTGAACCTTGAGTTTTGAACGGTGTGGATTGAATAGCCTGACTCTTGTCGCGTGGGGCCGACTGGGCGGGAAGCGTTTAGTGAGGGAGTATGGTAATTCTGTGATCCGTGTAGCAGGAAATCGGGCCATATAAATAGAATGTTATCCTGAGGAGAGGGAGAGGGAGAGGGAGAGAGAGAGAGGAGAGAGATTGCTCTGTTTCAGCTTCTCTTGCGAAGACAAACACACATACATAGAGAGTCTGTGTTTGGAACTGGGAAATCAGAGAGATGCCAGGCCCAGTTGTCCAAGAGGAGGAGCAACAGCTCGCCACCAACATCAAGGAGCAGCAAAAGCTTCAGGTATATGAATATATGCATATAGCCTCTACATTTTCATGGTTTCTTATGTGGCTATTTCTTATTTAAAGTTGTCATCTTTCTTCATTGAACAGCATGATGAGCCCGTTGTCGAGGACGTTAAGGACGGCGAGGAAGAAGATGAGGACGACGACGATGACGACGATGACGAAGATGGGGCCGAGGGTAACCCTCTAGGGTTTTCTATTTTAACTGCCCTATTACCTTATCCATTCTCTTTTCCTTTTCTTTTTTATTTTTTATAATGTTTATAAATTGACATCCTTTTTAGTTGATTATCAATTCAATTTCCGACATAAAGGTCTGTCATTTTCTAGGGTTTCGCCAGTGGTGTCTATTGGATCTATTTCCATTGTTCAGAATTGTATTTGAAACGATGCTTGTGTACTTCATTTCATTCAGTTAACGGGGGTTACATTAATTTATTCATAATCATGGGGTGAAAGTTGATTCAATGCTAATTTTTAAACTATCTGAGTGATGGGCTTCCGTCCTTTTGTGAACCCTGCTCAGGATTATGGCTATGTATAGAATTTGGAGCATACTACTTGTGGATGCTATTTAATACTCCATAACTTTGACGTCAATGTATCTCCACAGTCCAATAGCCAAATGAATTTTGATAAAACTTGGAATTTATCCCCAATTGCAGTTAGTGAAGTTGGATAACTATGCTTTATGATATTCCAATCTTTTATTCATTGACACACCCATTCCTCATTGTCTTGGTTTTGTGGGACAACTAATTATGTTTCAGTGTCTCTCATCACCAATTGCTTTTTGCATCTCCAATGGGGAACTTTTAATTAGGCCTTCCATTTCCATATTTGGGAGTGCTACAGTGCCAAAATGGGAGCTTCTCCCATATTTGGCACTATTGTGCTCCAATGGGGAGCTCCCATATTTGACACCATTATGCTCCAATGAGCTTTAAATTCGAGAGAAATGTGATGTGGACTATTTGGAAGGAGATGGCAATTGCCAAAAAATTTGCCAAATATGAGAGCCATTGGTGCCATTGCCAAATTTGGGAGCCATACCATTGTCAAATTTGGGAGCCATGAATGGCATCCCATTGTAGTAACTTTTTTTGCCATGGCTCCCAAATTTGGCAATGGAAACTTCAAATGGGAGCCCATTAGAGATGCTCTTCACCTTATTGGAATTCTCTTTTAAAATTACCCACTTGTTTTATTTATTTATTAATTTTTAACTCTGGGTTGGAGCTGCTGAAAAATAAACATTGTCTAATCCTGAGGACAGCTTAAATCCTATTTCCATCTGCACGTCTACTGTGTGTTGCAGTGTAAGTTCTTTAAATTGTTCAATTATGAGGAATTTATTGGTTTTTGTCTTGGAATTTCTGGATAGGTGAACAAGGTGCAGGTGTGAATGGGAGTACGAAGCAGAGCAGAAGTGAGAAGAAAAGTCGCAAGGCAATGTTGAAACTAGGGATGAAACCCATTTCAGGTGTCAGTAGGGTCAGCATTAAGAGAACCAAAAATGTAAATCTAACACCATTATCCTCTCCCTGTAATAAATATTTGATGGATGGTTTAATCATTTCTTTTTCTCTTTTCCCTTCAGATATTGTTTGTCATCTCAAAACCAGATGTTTTCAAGAGTCCAAACTCTGAGACTTATGTCATGTTTGGGGAGGCAAAGATTGAAGATCTAAGCTCTCAGTTGCAGACACAAGCTGCCCAGCAGTTCAGGATGCCTGACATGGGGTCTGTAATGGCCAAACCAGACATATCTGCAGCTGTTGCAGCTTCACAGGCTGACGAGGAAGAGGAAGAGGTTGATGAGATGGGGGTGGAGCCTCGAGACATTGATTTGGTGATGACACAAGCTGGGGTGTCAAGGGGCAAGGCTGTCAAGGCTCTCAAGACTCACAATGGTGATATTGTCAGTGCTATTATGGAACTCACCACATAGATAATCTCCTTTGCTATCATTGGGCAATATTGCTCTACCGGAGAGTTTTTGAATCAAGTGCCATCATTTTTGTTAGCAGTAACACCGCTAGGCTGCTTATTGACGTCCATTTCTTAATCTTGATATTTCTGCTGATTTGGAACAAGTTTTGTTGTCTTGAGGGTATGCAGTTATTCACGCACTCGATACTTTCTCATGAATTTATGCATTTTCATGAATAATACTATGGTTCCCATTTTACATCCAGCTGAAAATTACATCTTGTTTGCAATTATTTTTTCGTTGTTAAATGCTGGTTGGCATGGAGGACATATTGTTGGGAAGTATGAAGAGACCACTGAATGATAATGAATAGTAATGTATTACCATTGATGGTATAAATAATTAAATAGTAGTGTATTACTGCACACAGGAATATTGGGCTATTGCAATAGCAGGATTGACTGTGGTATTGTTGATTGTTAAATAGAGGACTGTAACAGTGTGGCAGCAAGAATCTATGGAGTGTGCAGCATATACACCTTGCATGTTAAATGGATTATACACTTTTTTTTTCTTCTTGTAATAGAGTTGGATCCACCATGGGTACAGGGAAGCCTGGACAGTTGCACTCTTTTCCTTGCAGTACAGTTGCATTTGGGGCTTGTGGATAAATCACAATAAGCTGAAGCAATGTCATTAGTGGAAGACCATACTTTGTGACTTCATTTGGCACCAAAACAAATTCTTCTCCTTTTTATTTATTTATATTATATATGATATGATATGAAACGAAAAAGATGGAAGAAAGAAAAATGAAGTCCCTGACAAAAAACAGAAGGTTGAATGAGACAAGGAAAGAGATAAATAATAGTAATGGCCTGCCGAGTGTAGAAGGATGATGATTGTGTTGGTTAAGCATTGGCTAGTGAATAGAGTGATGTGTTGACAGTTGGCGTTAGTGTTTCCAAGTATTTGGGTATGGACTGCGCAAACGATACGAACATTGTAGAGTACGCTAAGCGCCCATGCCGTTGAACCTGCTTGGCTCTTATGAGGCTTTAATCAATTAACATTTCCTTTCTCTTGACCGCTCAAGTCTGAATACAAATGGACAAGGCCTAACCCACAGCTTCAGCTTCCTTTGAACGATAATTTAGTCGTCACCACCACCACATGTATTTTAGTCGCCTAGCAGTAGCAGCTATCACGCAGTTTATTTTACCAACAGATATGATTTCCACCATTATATTATATAAAACCCCAATCATTTGAGCGATCGGACTATACCAATTCTATCCAATCCGAAGCTCTAAGAAACCAACAAGTGAAAGGAAACAGATTTCTACTCAACCATGGAGCATTTGGTGTGTCATTTGAATAGGGACCTGCTTGCAGATATCATGGCCCGACTTGATGGTTCCAACCCTGGCTTCCACTGCCTGCACCTCTTCTCATCTCCGGGATATAGCCTTTGACCAAAGCTTATGGAATGAGTTATGTCACTCTACATTGGAAGCAGCCCAGCACCTGATTTCTTCTTCTCCCATTGATGGTTTTCATAAATTCTATGCTGACTCCTACCCTTTGATTTTGTACAATACATCCCCCAACCCAGACTGAGACACTCAACCCCCTATGTACCCAGAACTAAAAGCCCATGTCTCCCCTTCACATTTTGCATCCCTAGTAGATGTTTATTACAAGAAAAAATGCATTCACTCTCAGGTTTTAGATGGTACCCGAGAGGCTGTGGATGTCTATTATGATGACGATGACATTGAACGCAAATGGGATGTGACGACCACTGATCATCAGAGGTGGTTTGCAGATTGCTCATTTAAACTGGACCTTTTGAGCTTCAACTACAACCAAGACACTGATGACGACATGTCTACAATGGTTACTGGGATCATCGTCATGATGTGAACGATGACAGCATAAGGCCCTTCCATCTATATCGCTTGTGGAGGATGGATAGTCGGGAGGAGACTTTTGCAAGCAGCTGGAAGACGACATGAGGTTGAGTTGGGTGCTGTTGGACAAGAAGAAATGCAAAGCTGTAAATATATCAAGCTGGAAACCCTTGTCGGTACAGAGGAGCTGGCCTTCTTATGGGGATTATGTGATGCGTTTTGGATGCACTATACCAGTGCAGCAGAGCACGATGCCTCACTAGTTTGGCCGAGTGTGATATTGGCTAGATGCATGCCGACAGAAAAAGAAGGTTGCATGAGATGGAAGGAAATTAGTATGAGTGTAGAGGACATGGCAGGGGCACATGTTAGCTGGAGGAAGAGTTTAATGTTCTGAATCAGGCTCTGTACTGCTCGAGGAGTAAAAATCACCTTGAGGTGGAAAAGGGGTATTGTCACTATGAGAGGCTGAAGAGAAAGATGAACACGACAAAGGAGTTTAAGGAGAATTTAGCTGAAAGCTGATAGGCTTTGCACATCAATTGAAATTTGTCTTTATGACCCTTTGTTATGCTTGTATTTTATATTTTAAAATTTCTTATAACAAAGATTCTGGTCAAAATTTGATCTCTTCTCAGTCGAGTGTATTGTCAAAACATCGAGCATTTAAATCTAAACACAACAGCAGGTAAGAAGCCCAAAAGCGCAATGTTTATACGTTCATTTTTACATGGTCAACATTGAAGCTCATAAATCAATACTCAATTTGAAGCAAATTATTGTCCTCATGATGAATATTTAAAATTGAAAAGCAAGCACATACTCTCTAGTTTCTTCCATTTTCAGTTTCTCTAAAAATTGGCAGCTTTGACATTCTTCAATAAAGTGTTCTCCTCGAAATTTAGCGTGATGAGCTAAAAAGAGCTCTGCTAATAATACCAGTAGCCTCAATGTAGCGATCCACACACCTAGAGATGCAACTACTCTCGCTCCCACTCAGGCTTGACCCCGGTTTTGTGATACACTTCTCAAAGCACTTCGCTCTTACAGTCTGCATGACAAGTGAAATAAAACAAGAAGCTATCAAGAACTATATTAGCATGTTCAGTCAAGCTACTCTATCTGAAAGATGTCCGGTTTCAATTATCAAACATTATTTCAAGCAAGTAATGATACTGTTTGCATCTTTTCCATCATCCTAGGCTAGGTGAAGAAGTATTTTGTCAAAACATTGTTTATTTGGCGGTTCTAAACATTGAATTAATTTGGTTCATTTATTGTATTTAATATACAGCCAACAATTATTAGTTCTGCTGTTGAGCAGATCGCCTGAAGAAACTCAGAAGATTGGGCATCAAAGTGGCCATCATCCAGAACCTATTCGATAGTTTTGGCAGAGAAGTACAAAGTGACTGTCATCGACAAGCTTCTCTTGAACCATACATTTGAATTTCCCCCTTTCAGGGCGTGCATCTTTTTCTTTTTCATAGCAGGGCAGCATCAGGAAGTAGGATTATCCTCAACAAAACTGTTACTAATTAGTCAGAGAGAACATGCTCAAGGTATCGATGTCAATTAAATATCCATTTCCATTTCCTAAGTACATCATTTTACACAATCATCTATCACTGCTACTGCCAGAGTCAATCTATCAATCACCTTACCTAGCCAGTGGCAGCATGGCACATGCAATGCACATGCGAGATTTGAACTGTGAAAGAACTTTAAATTACTTTTCAATTTAATGTCTAGTTATTTCATATTGAGGTAGCTTTAGAGAGAGTGGGAGCAGTTATTGCCTAGTAGGCTTTAGGAGGCAGTTTAGACAACCACATATACTTCCCTTTTCACATTGAAGCAGTTTAGACAACCACATCTACTTCCCTTTTCACATTTCCTCCTTGATTAGTTTTTGAATATAAAACTTAAATCAAAAGCTGTTTTAATGTAATGAAGAGTAGAATTCAAGTACAGAAGTGTGACTAGGCCGAGTCATCTAGGTCTGGGTAGCGATCGAGACGAGAAGTTATCCCGAGTCGAATATATGAAGAGAAATATCATATTTTCTTTTCAACCAAGATCTCCGTCATTTCGTATTGTCTCGGCCGAGATCTTGGTTATCTCGTTTCATCTCAGCCGAGATCTCGGTCGTCGCATCTCGTCTCGACCCGGCTTAGATGTCAGTCATTTCAACATATCTTCTTAATTTATAAGTTAGTCCATTTTATTATTTTTTTGGAGCAATTCTTTTATTATATTCATAAAAACAACCTAACATTTCATTCGTACAAAAAACAATGGTGTAACTTTTACTAACAATTATATTATTTTTAAAAAGTTAAAATTCAACACATTATTCCATGATACTATATCGTTACTAGCGCCTATTTTGATGTTTCTTATGATATTCTACATCCTAAGTTATTTATTTTTGCTTATTTAATTAGTTCAATGTGTTTGTTTTATTTTTTCTGATTTTTTTGATTTTGCCTAAAGTTGTATCTCGGCCAGGACACGATGAGATGTCCGTGACAAAGACTTCCGCGACCAAGACTTATAAATTAAGTATCCATTAGAGAAGACTGGTTTAAACCCATTAGATCCAATAACATTATCTTCATTATTTCATATCATCTCAATTTACTGCATTGTTTTTAAAGCATCCATGCAACTGCTGGACAATTTGGCACCCATAAGCAGCACTTAGGCAACAACAATATACCTTTGCAGTTTACCATCATAATAACTTCATGATGCACATAACTAATTCATGCATGTAAAAGAACTTGAAATAAAGGGTTTAATATATCCCATAAGCAGTGCTCATATATTATTGAAATAAAGGGTTTGATGTATCCTCAATTGTAGAGTGCTCATATGTTGTAAAACATTATGTCAAAAATAGAGTGCTTATATGTTGTAAAACATTATGTCAAAAATAGTTAGTATGTTTTGATTCCCTAGGTTGTGGATCCACACCAACATAAATTCGAGACAGATCTAGTAAGCATGTTTTGAAATCCATGTAGGTATAATATCTAGGTAGAGGAAGCAACAGAAATATTGACAAGATAAGTGCAAAATAATAGTGAATGAGGTGAGTAGGTGACTAAATGAACAGCTATTATTAGCTTTGGGCTCATGTTGATGGCAGAGTAAGGCATAGAAAAATCAAAACTTAGAATTCTTCAAACAGGTTGGGGGTTTGTTAAAATTTCAAGTTTCTTTTACTACTATTTCTCAAAATCAGAGAAGCAGTTAATAAACTCTTAATAAGATCACTTAAGAGAAACAGCAGGTCAAGACTGCCTGGTCTGGCGCAATGAAAGCAAGGTTCTAAAACAAAAATTCTTGATAGAAGTAGACAAACACCGAATCAAGAACGTTCGTAAGTTTGCAATAATCATAAATTGACCCACATTATTACTTAAAAGAGAAATAGAATCAAATGAGCTCAAGGACAGACACTCCATTGATAAAGTTATTCATCACTCGTCCTACACTAATGAATGTAAAATCACAACTTCATAATTTAAGTTTAATGCTACTCTAATGTCAGAACGCAGGAGATGCATAAGGAAATCATCTAACGCACCCCAACACCGAAACATGGATTGTGTATGAACTCGCAACAACAACAAAAAAAAAATCAATGAAAAACCTATATATATATATATATATATATATATATAGAGAGAGAGAGAGAGAGAGAGAGAGAGAGAGAGAGAGAGTTAGGTGATGGAAGGGTACCTCGAGGAACTCCTCGGCATAAGCCTGGGCAATCTGAGTCTTGAGTTGGTCCATGAAGTCCTCCGTCGATACTTGGGGCGAAGATCCACTCGACGGGCTTGAGAACGAATCCATACCTCTACCCCTCTCTCTCTCTCTGTCTCTGTCTCGTTTTCTTTACTTCCTTCGACGCCCACTGAGAAGAACAAAACCCTAGAAACATAAAACCCCAACTCTTCCCATAAACCCTAAAATTGTGCGACACCATAGCAAACAGGATTGGGCCAAGTACGAGCCCATATCCCAACAAGCTTGGGTTTTATTCATATTCAAGTTTTCAACAAGGAATGGGCTGGCTAGCGCAATCCAAACCCGTTAATCCGTCCAAGTCCATCCGGTAATAAATTAGAGCCGGAAGCTTTTAATAAATGGGTTGGATTTGGATGTGAAAATTCTGAGGAGTCAAACGGAATAGGACGTAGTGATTCCTTGTAGCTTAAAAGCATTGCAATTGCTATTTGGTTTTGTTTGGGTGAATGTAGTGAAAGTATTATATTTATGAGATAGACAGGTCTCCTATTTTGTATCTTCTTAAGATTTTAATATTCACTTTTTGATTGAATATATTTTTAAAATGTGTTTGATATATCTTCTGGTGATTTCAACCTATCTGGGCCTTTGCTGAGGTGGGTTTGGGCCAGTCCATGTCAGTAGGCTCTAACTTGGTTTGGGCTTGTAAAAGTCGTACAAATACAAAGAGTGAAAGTCATTACAATGTTACGACTTTCGCAAGTCACTGGCTGAGAGACGAGTGAAGTAAATACTAAATAAATGCAGCATGTGAGGTAGGAGCATTAGTCAAGATTCAGGCAAAGGAACCCGCAATATTGTTATTAAATTCGATCATCTTTAATTAATTTTTTTTTATAATTAATATGACATTCATTCTCTTTCTTAAATTGAAGGCCAGGGAACCTTTTTTGGCAATCGGCATGAGACATATCACGTGATGCATGGAATGGAACTTAATTTAGTACCTTGAGAGGAAGGTGGTCCGTATTTTAATTTTAGTGTTGATTAATTTAGGAAGTAGGATAAGTTTTTCGAAAATTTCAAAGAGTAAAATGTTGAGAGAGTATGGAAAGCGACCAAACAAATGATTTACTGAAGGGAGGCCTGCAGGGACGTGTGTTGTACAAGTTTAAAAGATGAGGAGTGGGGCTGTGGGGGGGACCCTGGGGGCTGTGCCTCATGCTGCCTGCCAAATGCCAATGACCCCCCGGCCCCTCCTAATATTAGGATTAGACCCAGCTTGTGAGGAAAAGGAATTATTTGGTTTTTTTTTTTTATTTGTTTTTTCCGCCCACCATCACAGCTAGCTAGCTAGCTGTTGTTCCTTTCGGTCCCTCCAATATCTGCTAATTTCTTTGGATGAGTTTTTAGTCAGTTATATTGAGATGGGGCTGGATTTGGATATGAGTAATTTTATGGGAATATATTGAACTATATATATATATACATACTTGTGCACGTCAGAGGAGTAAACTCAATTTAATTACATTGGATTATTTGATTTTGGCATAATTAATAAGGCCAACTTGGTTCTCATGCATGTGTTTGCAAATTGTAGGTTGATATAATTACGGATTTGAATCTGATCTCAATAACAAATACCAAGTAAAATAATTTTAGGTTGAGATTAGAGTACGTTTGGTTTGGGTTGGAATCTGACCAACCTATTTGTAGTAATCCAAAAAGTTGCCGTGAAGTTTCCTTCTTAATTCAAGAGATCGATCGAGCATTGATTCCAACACTTTCATCAATCTACTCTTTTAGGAAGAAATTAAATTAAGGGATTCAACTGATCAGCTCAAATTGGAGGCAAAATTTTGGATATGAATTGATATCCAAATTAAATGTGGACCAAGCCAACTTCCCTAAAGCATGTAAAGGACGATTCAATATCTAACTATTTGATATATATGACTTGACCTACTTAACTTGAAAATTTATCATTACAAATATCTCTTTAATACCACGACTCAATCGATCTCTCGTAAAAATGTCAATTAATCTCCTTGGAATCTTGTTTCGATATACATGGATTGAATAGAAATGATCCTATGCTTATTTTACCTAAATTAAAGCATACTTTAGCAAAAGTAAGCATGGGATTGATAGATAATTTTGAAATGTGCATTTTGAAAAACTAATATTTGGATTAGATAATATTAATTAGCATGAGATTAATTAATTGAAAGATAATTTTGAGAAATGCATTTTGAAAAATTAACATTTGGATTACATAATATTCTTATGCATGTCATGCATATAAAAAATCACAGTGATTCAATGGTTAGTTTTTTAGAAATGTCACTGTATAAAACTTTGACAGGTATCAATTAATGGTCACAGTTTTATAGAGTCTATATTTTGAAATGTTGACATCTGATAATTTTGATTTTGGCATGCATGATATCCATAAGAAGAACATCTAATCCAACAATCAATTTTTCAAAATTCATTTCCCACAGTTAGTTAAAGCCATCACGTTAAATTTAATTATAGTCAACATATGTTCATGGAATTGGGATTGATAAATTGAAATACAAAAATCATACTAGTATGAGAAATTTACTGGCTGGGAAGGAAAAGTCATAATTTATTCTATTCAATGAGAAATTTGGATTCTACTTTTCACTTATAAATAGGCATCCAAACTAGCTATAGGGCCTAAGTATGATGAAGATGACGATTATAATTTGACAATGAGCCTAGCAGCAAAGGGTATGGAGATCTTAATTAGCCGGAGTTGGAAGTTATATATCTTGGAGTAGCTCCTTTTTCTCAAAATGCTTGAAGCATATTCTCTTTGGGCAACAGCCCTAGCTCAGTTGCAGTTTCCATGATCTGATTCTCTATTCATATCGATCAGCGCAAAATTAGGATTTGTTTTCTTAATTCTAATTTTCATACACAAGCAGCTTTACACTATATATTAACGTACATTATATATAGAGAGTAAATTAAAGACCAAAAATACAAAGACTGAAAGACATATATGCAGGTTCATGCATATATATAGAGGCCAATTTGGCATATATATATATATCCTTGAGATCTTAACATGGTAATTAAGAGAAGAAAATACTATAAGAAATATTGATCCAGCCAATCAAATGAAGCAAGCCAATGAGGATCCAACCAATCAAATGAATCAAGCTAAAGAGGAGATTGAATTAACTAACGGCTAGTAAAAAGATTGCAGCCCTTAATTGACGTGAAGAGTGGTGGATCATTGCAACTGTGTTTGAATTCTTTCCTTCAATGTTTCCAGATTTTTTGCTATCACTTGTTTATTTTTTTCCTTTTACTAAAGGTTTCCAGAATCAATAGGGAACCTTCCTTTACAAGTGTAAATCTCATGTACAGAAATTCTATATATATGATATTCAATACTCTCATCTACACGTTGAGATTGAGAGATCAAAAGCCTATTGTCTTTTTACTTTCTTTAAATACAACCCTATATATTATGTTTTGACTTGTAATATAATCTAAACCTAGCTAGGACCAAACCAAGGTGCCGTAAGATATATCGATGATAAAGAGCTCTACCAACACGACCAAAGTCCAAAGGAAGGTTAGTTAAGAAAGGTTATCGATCGAAGAAACCAAAATAGTTGAGATTTTTTGGTCATTATATATACGGCACAAATTGACAAGAATGGTGAGGGATAAACAATCTAGTTGGTGCTAAATGCGATGCATGTGAATAATATTAAAGGCATACATACAAAAGAAAAGTTATCTCCTTTATACAGGAAATAAATAAATGCAAATGTGTATAAATATAGGGACATCAGAAGGAATCCATCCTCATAAGGTAGGGGGAAATCCAACAATAGAAAAATGAAAAATCAATAGCCGCCAAGTACTGGAGGGTAGAGTGTGGGTAGTGGTCCGCTTGAGTCTGGAAATGTGGTCCTATACCTACAGACTATGCATCAAATGTACCAATAAATTAAACTCTGTGAACATGTGTGTGTGTTTGTGTGAGAGAGAGAAAGAGAGAAAGAGGCACAAGGCCGGTGGGGACGAAAAAATTGAAAAAAAGAAAATGTGAGTATTTTAAGAGGGACGGGAAGGATGAATCCGGGGTATTAAAGGTAGCTAGATGGTGGTAAATAGAGTTAGGAAGGGGTCCATTAATAACTTCGATCAACAGGTGAGACATCATAGTCCATCCCCACACTTGTGCACATTGCTTGTTTTATTGTTGCTAGCTAGCATGCGCAGTATGTGTCCATTTACTTTCATGTGTTCATCGATGACATTCTCTGAACAGCATATTATATATATATATATATATATATATATATATATATATATAGGCTGCCTCTTGCTCTGCTTGTTTCCATCTCATATATAGCAACGTTCTACAGATATCTAGTGAGACAGCTGGTATTGATATATTTTTGGGAAAATAACTAACTAAAAACTAACTTCTTAGAAGGAAGAAAGGCTAGGTAGTTGAAAAACAAAAGCAAACTTCTTTCCAATTAAGACTCTAGCTTAGCTATTTAATTAATATATATACATATGAAAAAAAAAACCTATCTAGCTAGCAAAGTAAAGAAAGGCCATGGTAATTGAATGAACCCCGACATTCATGATTGAATCATCCAATTTTGATATTGGCATATATTCAAGTAATTCTTAAAAAGAGGCCAGGTGCCCTTGCTAAAATGTGATGCCAACAATCCAAAACAGATCGAATTGAAGGGTGGGCAGGATGAGGAAGTTTATGTCTCAATTAATCTCATTTTTTGATGAGCTCTCATTTTTTACTTCCTTTTGATTCATTTCCATAGCTTTTGAATATTTCCTTGATTGCTTTGTGTTGATTTATTTCCTCAATACAAAGTTTATTTAATCAGATCGCAATCACATATATTATTTTCACCTTATTGATCACGTGTAAGTTGAAGTAGCATATATGTCATTTCATGGGAAAATCTGGTTCGGTTATAGTATCTATTAATCAAAAATTTAAATTAAACCCTATGGATCGGATTTTGTTTCTTTTGATGTTATCACTAGATAATTAAGAAAGATATTTTTTTTTTGAGCAAGGAATTTGTAGATGGAAGAGCCAATGTGAACCAATTGGTCAATGGCACTTTTCTGATTAATGGAATGAAGATGTGCAATTCGTTTTTCTTTCTTCCAAACTGGAAGGAAGAACCGAAAAGTGATGAGCTGTGTTAGCCAAAATGAGCTTTCTGCACGTGTTCACTAGCTTCTTGATCTAAAGCATCGCCAGGCTAAATATTATTTGCTTATAAACACGAAATGCTTCTTATCACAATTCTAAATTTCACTTGAGACAAATTAAAGAAGCTCAGTGGAATCCATGATAGTGTTGCAGGTGCCTTATCTCCACATAATATATATGTAAATTAAGTAATTCCATTCTCGATCTGTTGCTACCAATTATAGCTTCACTGCAAATTATATCAAAATCATAAGAACAAATTTAAGCGGCTTGGAGATCGATAATATACACAGTCTGGAGCCAGGGGAAAAAAACATACTAGAGAGAGGAAAGGAGATCAACCAAGCTTCAAAAATATTGAAATCATGAAGAAAATTGAAAAAAAAAACCCTTGACCTACAACTAGAGGAAGATTACAACTGTAATAATTAAGAGCAACTTTTGAGATAAGTTCATGAGAAATCAAAGTATTGCATGCACTAGGAATATTAAATTAAACCTCTAAGGTACGGTGGTGTTTGTTTCTCGGAGAGGAAATTAAAGAAAATGCTTTAGAGTTCATATGTCATGTAATTGTGTTCCTTCAATTCATTCACTTTGAGAACCAAAAGGGTAAGTGATACGTACTAATGTCGGTTCACCAACTGCCATTTAAGTGTACAAGTTACAAGCTACTTTGGGGGATCGAAAATAAAGGTTCCTTCATTTTTGTTAGTGAACTGTACCCACTTAAAATTAAAAATGTTCAATTTCCCTGCAAAATTAATAACAGCGCGCTTATATATATATATATATATATATATATATATATATGCTGCATCTACATTAATTATGTTTCTGATATATATCAATGGGGATAAATTAGTTATATCCATTCAATTTTAAATGAGTTATTTTAATTTATTTGGAAAAATGCTAATCAAGTGGTTGAAATTTATTTATTATGGAAAAAAGTTGTGTATTTAAGTGGAACCGTGCCCCTTAAATGTAGTCTCTTAATTAATATTTTAATTTTGACATGGCAAAGATATTTGGGGAGTGTTGATCGAGAGAAACACTTGAAAACGAAGTCGCTGTCCTTGGAAGTCGCTTCCAAGCACGGCCTTAATTACCTGTCTCCTAAGCTTAATTTTAACACGGGAGAAATTCCATTAGTTTAAGAGGAATAATTTAATAGAGAAGAAGACAAAAAGAGCCTTAAGCAGCAGCTGGATGGATGGTTCAAAACAGGTGGGCGCGTTTACAGTTTTGGGGGATCGAGAGGGGGAGGCACTTGGCCCTTTTTTTCTCATTCAAGTCAAAAGAATCGAGGCTAGCTTATAATAATAATTGGTTAATCAAAGCAAGTGTTGATTCGTTCAAGAAAAACTAACGTCACCCTAATTGGGGTACATGACGAAAGCCACTTCTAAACTACAACTAATTACAGAGCTAATATGGCATTTTAAAATAACAAAATAATATAAATAATAATGAGGATATGATTAAGAATATGTCCTTCACAAGAAATGGGCCCTCCCATCTCCATCTCACACAATTTCATTACTTAATTAGCTTTGTCTATCACATTAACTACAAGTGGCATGGCAGACGTACTTCGTGGACCCAACCAGAAGACAGACATGTTTAGCAGGACATATCATTTTGTTATTCATTATCATCGTCATTTTCTAATATTATATATATAACTCTCTCTCTCTCTCTCTCACACACCAAAAGAAAAGGAAAAAAAAGAAAAGAAGGATTAACTATTAGAATTGTACGTATATATTTTCCTTCAATCTTATACGTGCATCATTTAAATAATTATATGCAATTTACATTGCGTTGAAATATTGGTAGCCCCGCAATTGAATTCTTGGTAAAATTGTAATTATTATTCTTATTTAAGTCAAAATGTGGATATATCCTGATTCCTGGCCGGGATGCTTTTAATAATCAAAGAATCAGAAAATTAGTCAGATATATGCATTTGGATGAGGTATTGTATGTATGAAGGTCATATCTATGTATTAAGTATTGCTATAATATGATAATATAATAGCCTCCCTCTTTGTCCTCCCTAGTATATCATGACCAACTTGGAACAGTTATTTCGAAAAACCAACCGTTGAATTTGATGTGGCAAGAACAAATTTCATATTTGTTAGTGAATGAATCAATAGCAATATCTTCTATAAATTATAAACATGCAAAACTAGCATGCATATATATCATATGGAAAACTTAATTATTATTGAATATAATAAATTTCCAGTGCATTAAATACGTATAAAGGATTGGACCTAGCATTTGATGTCTCCTATTTAAGATGAACAATTTCAATTCAATGACTATTGATTAATCTATTAATTATAAGAGGGTAGCTAGGGCACTATGCAAGACCCACTATTCACTTTCAGCACTTGGCATTGTGAGCAGCAAATTAAAAGAAATTCATGAAGTCAGTAATAGAGAAGGGAAGAAATAAAGCTAGGGTACATGCAATATATAAGTGCCCCACTAATGTTGCTATTTTAATGGATTTGTTAAAGTTCATTTATTTTATTATAAAAACTTTTTGAAAGTGTTTCCAGGATAAAAGAAATAAAACAAATATTCTTTCCAAGAGTAATAATCTAGTAAGCTAATGCAGACTTAGATCTAGATCAGTTAAGCATTTATGGACATATATTGGATCATCTTATCACTTAAAAAAGCCTCCATTCATGAGATGATCCAACTGTCATAAATCTAACTGACTTAGATCTAATGAAGTTAGCATTAGTTGACTAGATTATTTCATGTACTATATTCTAAAATGGCTAAAATCATTCAAACTGCTACAATATATATTCTTGGCAAGTGGGATGTCTTTAAATTAATTTTATGGCCCCAGGCAAGTCATTTAAATAATTATTAAACACATGCATATATGAGTTAGATTGCATTGACCTTAAGCTTTCGGGGTCAGAAAAGTAGTGGCCAATTTCGTGACGTAAACTCTAATTGTATCTGATATTATGTACAAGCTAGGCATATATATATAACCTAGCTAGATCTGTTGTGTCTACTACATATGCAACCTGAGCAGGTGAGGCATTAATTGGTTGGCTATTCAATGCCACACTACCCTACCATTGAGATGCATTTCATCAACTTAATTATTTGACTTTTAAAGTGATTGGACGGATGGGATCATAAATAGAATTTGATCCCTCCCTGGACTATACATATATTATGATGAAACTGGGAGGATGCTCACTAGCTAGCTGCTTTTAATCCAAGTCTCTCAGCTATTAATTAATACGTACTTTACATTAATGAAATCAATTAAACAAGATGCAGGAAATGGTTCATTATGCAAAATGATCGATTTTATATTTGCCAGCTAGACCCCATCCAGAAAATCCACTACACTTACTCTTTTTATTTTTTTATTTTTGCAAATTAAATATATATAGCTAGGTTAATAATTAATTGATCATTTTGCAAATACTTGATTAATATTAATAATTAATTGGTACGTAAGTACCCTCCTTTTTTCATTGCTTTCATTTCCAATGAAACGATGGAGCTGAGGAGGCTTAAAGTCAATTTTAATAATGCTACATCTGATCTGATCGAGAGGGTGCTTTAGTCTCATATGCATGTATGGGGCGCCTCATTGTCTGAATTGTGTTGGTGGTGTTGTGGGGTGTTTGGGTTGCGAGGTTGGTGCGCTTTGGGGACTTTGGACAGGCTGTGTTTGCGTTGGGCTGAATAAGGGTGGGTCCAAAACCACCCAATCAAAATCCAGTCCATCTTTAAATTTTTAGAAAAATACAAAACAAATAACCAAAAAACCCATTGGATCACCTTGTTATATAAGCATTCTTTTTTTTTTTTTTTTTTTTATTAAAGTAAATGATTATTAATTTATATTTGAAAATATATTAAAATTAATACAGTAAGTTGATGGCCAGCTAAGCTACCGATACAAATTAGAGAGCTTCCAAGCCATAGCTTTTGTAGCTTATATATATATATATATATATATATATATATATATTTCATCTTATCAATTATACTTTATTTTAACTAAAATCAGTTAAGAACACGAGCCCTTTGATTTTCATTCATTTAATGCATAATTCATTTCAAGATTCCAATCCAATGGCTGAAGTGTCTTAGCTAATTTTAGTTAAAATAAAGTATTCATCATACGAACATATATATATATATATATATATATATATATATATTATGTCACATGACTTGCTTGTTTAGTAGATAAAGGCCCTACATTGATAATGGCATTTAAAAAATTATTTATGAAATGTGTAGGCAATTATATAAAAATAAATAAAATAAAGCAACATGCATGATTTTGCATATTTAACTACATGAGATTAAGCATTCATTGCATATAACTCTAGTCTGATCACTAAAAAAAAAAAAAAATGTTAAAGCAAAATTGAGTTGGAATCTCTCTAATGCTATTACTGGCTGATCACTAAAGTAAGATGGCCGTACAAAATGTTAAATCCCTACCCCGGCCTACTTATTGTTGTTAATATATATAACTTCATTCATTTATTTATGAAATATATATCTTTGGTGGCTAATTTCATCATATGATAAATTTTGAAATAAAAAATTGCGACTTAAATAAAGAAAAATAAAATAAAAAAGAAAGATATTCCTTCCAGTTGCGTAACTCAATTACAAGATCGTGTTCTTCAAAACAGCTGGCCTTTTGGGCCTTATCACCAAGAAAAACCAGGACGATGACAGGGACAAGCTCACATGAGCCCAACCAGACACTACTTGGGTCCCTTCGTATAATATAATGTCTCTCTCTCTCTCTCTCTCTCTCTAAAACACTCAAGGAAGAATTTATTCAGAAGAGATTTGGTTCAAATCGCCTAATATGAGAAGCTTCCAGGGAGGCACACAGTAAGAAAATTGCACACATTATATAATATATATATATATATATATATATATACATACACAGACACACCCCCTTCTCTCTCTCTCTCTGAGTTCTCTCCATCCAAGGTCAACATATAGCAACAAGAAGTAGTGCTCTTTGAATCGTCCATGGCGTGTGTAGCATGGTGTTGGAGTCTTCTGGGTCAATGAAGAAAGCACCGACCCTCATTGTAATGAGAAATCCGGCTCTACTTCTACTTCATTTGGGCGGTCGTCACCCAGCCAGATTTGTTGGACCAAAATCTTAGACCCAGCTACCCTCTTTCTTCCTTGTCTAGGCTACCGTCCACAGCTTGATTTTTCTTCTTCATCGTTTTAATTAATTTAATTGGTCTTCTAGATCCATCCATTAAAACCCTAGTCATGGATTTTGGGGCAGGTGGAGAGGGATTTTATGATGAACACCACCACGAGATTAGAGGTAAGCTCCCTTTCTCTTCCAACTCCTCTTCTTCTTCTTCTTCTTCTCAGTACCCAGGGCTTGTTCCTTTCAGTAGTAATTATGCCCCATGTGAACCTCACCTCCAAAGGGGCTGGTTGGGGAACCAGTTTCAGCTCCAACAAGACACTTGCAGGCGTTATGATGGACCTCCGCATCCTACTACTACTTCCAACTTGGAGTTGATGGAGGTCTCCCCCAGAAATGGAAATGGAAATGAGGATGTGGATGCCATCCAGCGAGAACATATGTTCGATAAGGTAGTAACGCCTAGCGATGTCGGCAAACTCAATCGCCTTGTTATTCCCAAACAGCATGCCGAGAAGTATTTCCCGCTCGATTCTTCCACTAACGACAAAGGCCTTTTACTCAATTTTGAGGATCGGAGTGGGAAGCCATGGCGATTCAGATACTCCTACTGGAATAGCAGCCAGAGCTACGTCATGACTAAAGGTTGGAGCCGCTTTGTCAAGGAGAAGAAACTCGATGCTGGTGATATTGTCTCCTTTCAACGTGGTGTGGGTGAGTTGGGTAAAGATCGTTTATACATAGATTGGAGACGCCGTCCCAATGCCGCTGACACTCCATCGCTTCCTCACCACTTTCCCTACCATCGCTCCGTCCCGTGGAGTCGTCCCTTATTCTTGCGGCCTCCTCCCGTGTCCATGCCACAAGACGACACGCACTTCCTGCAACCCAACAACATCAATTTTCATCTCCACCGGACTAGCTACGGGTACGATAATGTGGTGAACCCATGTCCGGGATCGGTTTTTTACCTCGGATCGGCAGTAGCCCCACAAGTGCAACAGCGTGGGGGTGGGGGTAGGGGTAGGGGGGTTGAGCCCATGGTATTCGAGTCGGTGCCAGTGGTCCATGGGAAGGCTGCAGCCAAGAGACTGAGGCTGTTTGGCGTAAACATGGAGTGCCCCATATCGGAGCCGGAGGAATGTGAAATATTGTCATCCACTACCATACCAAATGTTACAATGACAGCATCTCAGCCTTCTCAGTACCATTCTGCTTCCGCCCATCCTCCTCTCCCATTTAGGCTCTACAATGGCACCCCGCTGCCAACCATGCCAACAGACTTTCTGAGCAAAGGGAAGCAAGCATCCATGTCCTTGGATTTGGATATCTAAACTTAATTATTGAAGGAAATGAAAGAAATATAATTAATAGAGACAGAATGCAAAGATCTGAGGAAGGCCAGGACTGGTATGACAGCTAATCGATCAGTTATGGTTTCCATCATTTCTAGCTTCATTCTCTCACGAAGAATCTGCAGAAAGAAAGGGTACAAATTATGTAATTGAAGCTCACTAGCTTGATCAATCATCATCCATGAACTAAGCTACCTGGATAAAGACGATGGAGATATGGACGACCCACACACATTGGCATTTTATGTTTGTTTTTCACACAAGTTAATTGGTTGAAGGTTTGGGATTTAGTGAGGAATTAGAGATGCAAGGCGCTGCCACCATATTTATCCAGCTGTCTTCTTTTAACTTGTTTATAATACAATTTATATATTTATATTTATATAGATAGATCAACATAAATCCATCATGCCTGCGATTTCATGTTTTCCAATTCCTTCCGTTTGTAGGGCCCGGATTCCCCAATATGTATCCATGCCATGATTTCCACTGAGTTAGTTGAGAAAAATTTTATTCTCTTTCGTTACCACCTACTCTCTCTCTCTCTCTCTCTCTCTCTCTCTCTCTCTCTCTCTCTACTGTTCTTAAGTGGGTAACAAAATTTCCTGACTCCTGAGTTACGTAGTACAGTGCTAGCTACCAGGTGTTATTGAAATTTTTTCTCTTTCTTTTGTTTTTATTACTTTGGTAGGTTGTTGTTCTTGTCGCTGCTTCGTTGGGCACGCCCGAAGGTATTGCAGACAAAGTTGCAGAGCTTGAAAAGGTAGAATCTATTTACTTAATTTTATTATTATTATTTATTATTTTTATTTTTTTTAATCTTACTTCTTGCTACTTTGTAAATAATTAGCTGTTTTGTTCATTCAATGTTCATATCTCCTCTCACCACCCACCTTCCCCATCTCATCAATTCACCCCCACACTCAAAGTTCTGAAGCCCTTGCTGCTGCCTTCACATTAACTCATGCATATCCTTCTCTCCTTAATTTTTCATTACTATAATTATGTTAATTATATAATTTAATTAACTAGAGGGTCAAACACGTACTACTAATTACATGGATCACTGCCCATTCTATTTTGTGTGGAATTCATCACTGAACATACCTTTGCATGCCTTTCACTTGAGAATTAAGTGAGGATCGGACTTTCTTGCATAACCTTCATCAAAACTAGCTCTAAGAGGAATGTATGTGATATATATATTTATATATATTATGTGATAACAAAAGCGTTCCTCTATGAATTTATCAATCTCATTGACTACATTTTTCCCCTTTCTTTTTCTGAAAAAAAAAAAGGATTATGTTTAAATCCTTTAAAACTTAGGTTACTTTTGTTGTATTGAAAGCAAATTGAAGATCATAGTTAGCATTTAAATTTTACTATATATATATATATATATATCTGTCAAATCTATAACAACTCTCAGGTTTACAATAAAACCTTTTGATATGACATCAACTTCACATTCTGTGCCAATCACGTTAATGGCTTAATTTCAAAATTCTTCACTTCTAGTTGTATATGGCGAGTGAAATAGTTGCATGTATATATATAATTGTTCCTGACCTTAAAACAATTTTAGTATTTTATTTACATACCAGTTCATTTTTCTTAAACATTGGGTCCAATGAGTAAAACAAGCATATATGGCTGTAGTAAGGCATTATGTGCCTGGAGAATTAATGTCCCTTGAGTAGCACTCAAAATAGTTCAATTGACTGAACTTTCCATGATATATGGTTTAAAACTCTTGAAGTCATTTGATTCTTACTAATTTAATTGAATATATATCTTGATATGTTGAATCATGCCTAGCTTGCTTCTTTTGCACGAATTGTCCCACCATTGTCAATGCAACTATTTAGGGCCATAATTTTTGTCTCACATTATATGTTCAATGCAATATCTCATGTTGGAAAGCTAATTAATGAATTGTATTGAAATTTTGGAGGATATAATAGACATGAATTAGAATGCTGTCTCAATGAATATATGTTGTTCAAATTATTTATTATTAACTGAATCTATACAAGCTCTTGTCGGTCGCATACCTCTCAAATTGTTTTGAGGCCTTCAAATGTTTCTCTTTTGTCTTCCCTATATTTCAGTGGATGTGCTTACCCCACTTGTAGTACTTTCATCTTTCCTTCCTCCTCTAACTTCTTCTTCTTCTTCTTGGAACTAAGGGATTGAAACTAAGATTGTATTGGAAATGCCGCAAAAAATTAATTGCCTTAATTAATAGATCAATTTTACTAAGTAAGCTAGGAAATGGACATCCAGCTAGCTGCATTTGTAGAAAATATGAGAAAATAAGTATTCTTACTTTATTTGTAACTCTTCTATCATTTAACAAGGATCAGAAAGTGTGAAGTCTTAGAATATTAATTGAATTAAGACTTGAACTTGACCGCGTAGTCTAGCTTACAAACAATAGTGTACTTGTTAGTAATCCACTTTTCTGTCAAAAAAATTGTTCATTTGTGAAATATGCTTAGGTAGGACAAGTAAAGCTAGGTATCCTCACTGACAGAAATTTAAGATCATGTAGATAAAACTAGCTTAGATATGATTGTTTTAGAGACAAGGACTAATATTAATATATCTTGGTGATATGTTTTTTTTTATATTCTCTGTCAGAAGGGTGTCTCTTATAAGGAGAAAGCCTCATAAATTGAGAAGAAAAAAAAAAAGGAAGTTTCCAAAATCAGCTAGAAATGCTATCTGATTCATAAGGTCTCTTGGGTTATCTCTCTAGCTATTGGTATAATTCATAAGGTCTATGGTGTATTGGGCAAAGCCATTGTAGTTATTGAGGAATCAAGACAAGGCAATCAAGGAGGAATCAAGAGAATATAAAAATAAATCAAATTCTTTGATATTTCTCAATCCATGATATTCTCTCAATCTCCTTCCTTGATGTGATTTCATCATTGACTTCTATTGATTCATTTCCATATTCTCTTGATTCATATATTCCTTAATTGATTGCCTTGTCTTGATTTATTTCCTCAATAGTAGTGACATTCCAAGCTAGTGATCGAAGTAATAATTTTACACTTTGTTAGGAGAAAAGAGAAGAGATCGGAAGAGAAGGAAAAATATTAGTTAGGAGAGAAGAGAAGAGTGGAGAAAAGATTATGATTAAGAGTTTAGGAGCCCCCTAACTTGGGAGTTGGAAAGAAAAGAAATGAAATGATTTGTTAAACAGTCATTTTACCAATATACCCTCCCTACTTTTTAGGTTATATATATTAGGTGAGTTTGGAAATGTCATTTTTATTTTCCTCTTTGCCCCAGTTAATGAGCTTAATGGATATTATGAAAGTTTAATTAAATATATAGTTTTCTCTTCTCTCCAAATCTTCTCATTTGTAGGAGGAAAGGATTTGTGGGCTTGAAGAGATTTTGAACCCCTCCCTCTCTCTTATCTTTTCTTCTCTTCCTATTAAAACTCTCAACAAGGGAAAGTAGATAGGACTCTCCCCTTCATTAATTTCTCCTCTTCTCTCCAAATCACCCCTCCCAAACACTGTAAGTGATGACAAGTTCTTTTATGCAGCGAAGGTGGTAGATTTTATATAATAGGAAGGGAGGATCCTATTCTTATGGAGTTCATTCTCTCTTATTAAACTCCTTGTAATTTCCTAAATTTGGGGATAATATCTCTTTCTATACTCCAAGTATATGTAGCCTTATGCTGAAGGAACCATACTTATCTTCTTCAATTATTTGCTCTTTTTTTTCCTTCAATTTGGTAGAATTGAATCCATATAGTCCCCTCCATATATAGATGCCACAAATTAGAACTTGATGAAGACTCCTGTGGTTGGGAACCATATTTATCAACCACTCTTTTTTATACAGCAAAGCAAATCTTGATTCCCATATTTCCTAATTCCAAACCATTCTAAAAATTTGAAGGAAATTAGTTATTTCCAAACTAATGATTTCAATCCATTTTTTGGCTTTGAAATTGTTTCAGTAGGGCATCCAATGATCATTTCCAGTCTAATTCCTCTTTAATTCATTTCCAATGATTTTTTAGGTTCTAGGGTGCCAAAAAAAAAAAAAAAAAAAAGCCATTTCTCATACCTGATTCTTTAAATTGGTGACCAGTGTGTGAATGACATGTATTGTTAATTTGTGTCATGTACATTGCTAATATATAAATATATATAGTACGTGGGATTTTTTTTTTTTTTTTTTATTTAATGCACTTTCCATAATTGATTTGCAATAGGTACAAATTGAATTCGCTGTGCGCTAGGTACTAGCTAAGAGACACAATTGTACTTAGTTTCAGTTTTAGATCTCCAGCAACCAAACACATAACCGTAGGGTTAAGTTGCAACGATTAATGTTTTTCTTCGTTCAAGTAGATGGAGAAACAATTAATGTTAAGTTCCAGTTAATGTTTTCCTTCCTGATCGATCAAAAGTCAATTTAACAAAATTGTGTGTAAAGTAGGTGTATGTTTGTTTGTGATATATGCTGTGTGCACTCTTTCAAGAAAAAAGATGGAAAAAAGAAAATATTTGGGGAAGATATTTAATTTGGAATTTGGGAGTTGTTGAATTGTACGTACCAGCTGGGTATTGTTTGTTTTGAAAATCGGGGAATAAAACTGTGTTTTGGCTTTGATTCGATCTGGAAATGAGATTCATGGGTTTTTGAAACTAATAATTAATTAAGTTAAGCGCTCCACTGCGCGCTGTTGAAGATATTTTGATTTAATTTTTTGATTTATAATTCACTTACATTAATGATATTTTGCACAATGACAAGGTTTATTAGCCTCGAGATATAAGGCTCAGCTTGCATGGGAGTCACTGTCCCAAGCTGTTGGGACTCACCGACTACATCGAGAACCACTGGACTCTAACAAGGGCCCAAAAACCGTCACAAAACATCCAATCTCTCTTTTACAATTCTTAATACGTTTATTTTTCCGAGTTAAAGCAAAAGGAAACAAAAATAAAAAAATAAAAAAAAAATTAGTCGGTAGAAACCTTCATAAATTTCATGCTTGTCAAGCTACATCATAAAAATTTTAAAATTATTGGGTTATATATCCATAAGTATGTCCTTCACATAAGCATTTTATACCATTTGGTCAAAACATCTGTTTAACCTAACAAATAGACAACGAATATGGAA
This sequence comes from Hamamelis virginiana, assembly GCA_017140935.1. Classification (NCBI taxonomy): domain Eukaryota; kingdom Viridiplantae; phylum Streptophyta; class Magnoliopsida; order Saxifragales; family Hamamelidaceae; genus Hamamelis; species Hamamelis virginiana. Next base: position 998,384 of record JAESVK010001274.1, read on the forward strand.
ATCTCGGGGTCCTCATGATATAAACAAACTCCGGACTTTTGATTAATTTTTTTTAAAAAAAATTAATTATAAATGTGCCACATAAATGCACACTTATTTATATCGGAATTTGGTGGCAACATCACAAGCACGGGCTTGAAATGTATCAGCTCATGTTTAGACATGTCCATTTTCAAGCAAAATGAATTTAAGCCTATGTAATTGATTGCTCAGATGATGTATAATTTCACCCATTCAACTTGCTATGTGGTATTCAGTTTAAACAAAAAAAAAAAAAAAAATCTAGTTGTTCAATAGAACATGAGCTTTAATTTAGTGATTCATGTATACAAGCAAAAAGAATAATAATAATAATAATTCTTGTTGCTCAGTAATCATGTGCATTTGTTCTTAATATTACAAGCCAGATTGTGGGGTAGACATACCCAATACAAGGCTAACTAGATGACAGCATATATATCTGAATAAATCCTATCAACAGATATTTAGAAAAATAGCGTTCAGAGTAAATTTCTATGTTATTTTTTAATGTAGCAATATCACCTGTACGTATATTAATTTACAATTTGAATAGTATTTGGACCGCATGGAGAATCTTGAAATTCATCTGTCTTTGGAAATTGTCTATGTATGACATGGTTAATTGACTTACGTAGTGAATAATCGAGCATATTATGTTTATAGATTTTGATTGAATTTGAGTTTATTCTTCATCATATATATATTGGATTTGATTCATTAACTTCTCTCTCCGTCCAACAAAGATAGGCCTTCTTTCCTTTTTTTTGGTTGTTCTAAAATCATAGTCTACTTTGAAAAGTCAAATTATATTTTTTTTACTTTCTTATATTAATTACCCTTTATTATTCCAAAAATATCTTAACATGACTTCACATGCAATTATAAAAGAAGGGTAGTTTAGGAAAAGCAAGATAAAAAAAGATAACAAATCAATGCAATAATAATTTTTTAATATGCATAATTTTTAAAAAATATCTATCTTTATGGGACGGATAGAGTATATATATATATATATTTTTTTTTTAAATTAGATTCACAGCTTCAGTGACTCAAACCCTTACTACGAACCCCAAGAAAAATGAAAAATAAAAAACAAAAAAGAAATCTTATTTAATGGATAAAACAAAGTTAAGACGTTTTGTTGATTGAAGGATCCTAATATCCATTTCCCTGCGGAAAAATCTGCAAAAAGCACCCAATCCTAGTTGGACTGGGACTGTTTGAAATGAGCAATACTAGTTGGGCAGCTGTGTCATGTTTTCATGACTCTGCATTGTTGTTGCTGTTACGAGGACAACTGCCATAGTGTCCAGCCGTCATACTAACCTAGCTCACTCATTTATATATATATAAAATATATGAGTTAGATGGGGGTAGCATCTAGAATCTAGTTATGGGCAGCCGGCCCTCAGTATCAGTATTAGGATAGGGCTGGGCTGCCTATGTGTCTGCATTACACAATTAACAACTGTTCTGATCCTTAACGGCATTCTTCCTTTCCCAATTACGTATTCTCCAAAAGTTCACCCGCATTATGCCAAATGTTGCTCAAGTCATGACAAACCCTCCTAGGATGTGATGTTATTGGCATATATACCCCAATTCCCAACTCAAACCCAGCCTTTAAATTCTGATTTTTCTCAACCCACCTAAGAAGTAATATAGAT
>JAESVK010001274.1:1000081-1025837 GCA_017140935.1 Hamamelis virginiana
TTACTTCTTAGGTGGGTTGAGAAAAATCAGAATTTAAAGGGTGGGTTTGGGTTGTGTTAATGCATGGACAAATTTTTTATTTTTCTATTTCTCTTTTACATGAAGAACATCATTTAATATACACAACCCAAGTAGGTATAATTTTGTTGGTTCATGCTGGGAGAATGATGGAATTATACAAGTCAATCTAGGTGCAAACTAAGGATCAATAATGTATGAAAAAATAAAATAAAATAAATTAATATTAATTTCATTTCATCATTAAATTGGTTGCTAAATCCAAATGAAGTCCGGAAAAGAATTAATGAGATTGAAAGTAGAAATATTTCATTTGTAGAAATAGAAAAAACAGAGAAAAAAAAAAATGCAGCACAACCGTAGAGAGTACGTATATAAAGTAGAAAATAAGGAAAAGAGATTCCTACACGCAAACCTGAACATACAGTCTCCCACACCCCCTAGGTATGAGAGAGAGAGTGTAGTGTGTAGTGTAGGGTTAGGGTTCATAGGCGTAATCAATGACGACAATAAAGAAGAAAAAAGAAAAGTAGTTTTCGTTGTTAATTTTCCTATCTTTTAAATTTGCCGACTGAGGGGACGCGTGCAATCCGTAGACTGCATGGACCACGTTGATATTTCTGTGGATTTAATGCACCCTCTTCCCGTGATCCCTTTCCCATTTTCCTTTGGCACCATGCTGCTACACTTTCTTTTTTCATGGTAAATATTACACAATAACAAGAATCAACTCTCAACGTACTCTCAACTCTCAACTCTCAACTCTCAAAGAGAGAGATGATGATGATGGCACGCTTTCTATTAATTAAATTTCTTCATTCCCTGTCACTCAACATGCCATCTCTCGAAAAGTAAAAATGGACATGCAAAGTATATATATATTTGTAATTAAGTTTAAAATAAAAAAGAAAAAGAAAAGAATGAACGGCTGTGATGAACTTCCATATCATAGAATGGGAAACTGTCTTGAGGAAAAAAAGAAAAAGGAAAAAAGAGAAAGAAGGGAAAAAAAAGAAGAGGAGTAGAAGAGAAGAAGGCGGGTGCAGGAGGAGGAAAGGCTGAGCATATACAGCTAGCTAAGAGGATGCACATTAAATTTAGCAGGGCATTAACAGCGACAGTGCAAAGGGTGGCAGCCGATCCCAGAAAACAGCCGCAATAATAACGAAATATAGGGGACGACAACAACGGGTCATAACATAACAGATAATAGCCGTAAAAAAGGTTTTTTTCAAGAAATGAAGAAGGAAGGAAAGGGGATTAGGGATTAGGGATTAGGGCACTTTCCTCTTCCTCGATCTGGCAGTACGTAGCCTCTGACCCACCTGGATGGGATGGGCCTGATTTTCTCCATTCCCTTTCTCTCCCTCATTTAATGCTGAGTTTCCCTGATTATGCAAAGGTTTCCAAATGCTGTCCCCCCCCACTTCTCCTTTCCCTCTCTTCTCTCTATTCCCTTTCCTTTTTCGTCTCTTCTTTTACCCTTTCTTTTTTATTTTTTGTCTCCACTCTACTACCCCTAATTCTGTACCCTTCAATTTTCTTTTCTAGCTTTCTCCATTAGTTTTATCTACAATTGCCCCGCACTTTCCCCCCCTCCTAGCTCCCTTTTAAATCTTTTATGCACCGCTCTCATTTTGGGCGCATGTAATTATGGGGAACTAGTGTTCTGTGAATCACATATGTAATGTATATATACAATCCTCAAACTAGAATAAGTAGTGCAGAAGGTTAGGAGTAACATTACTTCTAGGTGTAACATCTCCTGTATAATTAATTGTAATAAACAAAAAATTATTCCCTAAATGACAAGTACGTCGATCATTTTTTTTCTTTTGCTGACTTATTATATGATATGAAATTTTGTGGGAACAAGAGTAGAGCCAGGATTTTATCAGAATTTTATATGATATGAAATTTTAAACTAATCCTAAATATTTTTGAAAATTAAGTGGGGGCACTTGCCCCCATTACCCCCCCAAGTCTAAATCCGCCCATGGTGAGAAGGGCATCAATTTGCCAAGTTAGAGGTCCCCCACCCCCAATTGATGACTGGTCACTGTAGTGATTGTGGGTTGATGAGTAGTTACATGGGCTGTCATTGTACTTCCAACTTTGGTATACGGCATCTAAGCCTATAATGTTTCATGTGGTACCACTCCTCACTCCTCAGTAAATGACATATATATATATATTTAAACACTTACATATATATTACACCTTCTCTCTTCCTCCAATATTGTAATTCAATTTTTCCTTTCTTCTTTTTGGAAGAGGAGGGCGTGTAGCTAGGGTGTGTTGAGTCTGTGGTTACTAGTTAGTGTTTGGTTTTGCAATGACCAGACCATTACAGATCCATTTCAGGTTTTAACAGCTAGCGCTATTTACTATTTACATATAAAGGGAAATGAAGGGGTGGGTGTTGCAACCAAAAAAATATAATTGACAGCACTGCGCTAGGGAATGGACCATTCTTATTAGGGGTATTATGTTAATTAATATTATTTTTAATATCATTAAGTTAATGGTAGCTTCGTAGTAGTTGCGCGCACATGAATAAAAAATTAAAAAATAAATTAATACATAAAGTCAGAATTATAATAATAATAATAATGATGTATCTTGAAACGGCATCTAGTGTGGATTATATATCCTTCACGTACTCAAGCGGACAAGGTTTGAGTCTGGGGATGCCCAAAGAGGACCTACAGCCTACAGCCCGGGAGTGAGGGAGGGCACGTGATTAATAACAAGGATAGGCGAGGCCTACTCTCATCTGTACGTACAGCGGCTTGCCTCTCGCAAGTCATATTCGCAGACGGGCCTTGTCATGTCTACTGGCCCAAAGTTCAACAGTGGTGTATGGGTTTACTCCAAGTTAGTAACTCAAGCCCAATTCCCAATCTGGCCCCAAAAGCTTAAAGGCTTTAGCTCTCCAGGGAACAAGGCTTTATCCTTAATTTTGGGCTCCAACCGAATAGGGATTAAAAAGACACTGCCAGGGGGCTGGGGTAAAGAATGGATCCACTAGTACGTCTTCTTGATGCATGTAACACTACTCCAGACTACAAGATATGGACCTGATTGACTTCACTACTCGTAGACCAAATAAAATAAGTTTTCCGTTTAATAGTGTCTCTGTCTCTAGGGGCTGTTTGGGAACCATAAGAAATGGTTCTACGGATACAAACCCAGCCCAATTCTCCTGTATGGGTGTTTGGTAAGTGCATTAAATGATTTTTGTTTATTCCAAAAATAAACCTAAAACCAGTTAAGTGTGTTCCGAATATTTGCTGGTTTTCAAAAAAACCAAAAACGGAGTTAGTGTTTTGGAAAAGTGAAAAATCACTCTTGAAAACTCTTTGCTCCTCCCATTTTCTCTCCTTAGTTCTCACGGTATCAATTGTGGTTTTGGGGTAAAACATAGTCCTCTTCTTCTTTCTTACTTGATGGAGGTAATCTTCAACTTCATTGCAAGGTCAGATTAAAAGATGAAAAAATAAACAAAAAAACAAAAGCTGCGAAGCATCACATATCACTAAGCTGCCATGGCATTTTTTATGGATCACCACCATCAAGCGTCCTCGCCGTCTTCTTCTCCTCTTCTTCTCTTCTGTTACCTTAGCGCCCCCCCCCCCCCCCCCCGGGAACCTTAAATCCTGGCTCCACCCCGTCTGTCTCTGTCTTGTTCAACTCCTCTGGTGGGAGGTGGCACCATAAAAATAAATAAATAAAATCTTGCCGTAAGGTTCTTAGGGCACATATGGCTCAGCAAGTGAAATAGCAGGACAATGAAGTAAATATCTCATCCCTAAACATTCATAATGTTTTGAGAACGAGCGGTAAAAATAGTGATTTTTGTATGTATGATTACAACTTAAGGAGAAACATCAGCCATGCAAAGATAAGGAGAAACATTACAACTTGCAGCTCCCTAAGTAGGAAAACTTTCTTCACACCTGACAGTATAAAAATTCAGGTTACACCAAGAGAGAAAAAATTCACTGTTAACTGACATGCAGTTATCCATATTTTATGTCTGACTTGCATTTATCCATCTTGGTTTTCATGCGAACACCACAATCTTTATATTTCATTGAACATAGTGCTGCTTCAGCCTCGAGCCATAAATTCCTATACAATAGAACTTGTGGGTGTGTATCTTCCTCAATTTGATGATTTCCCCTCTGAACCTTCTCCACCACCTGCAGATTACATCCAGAGTGAAAATTTACCATTTCTTTAGTAGAATGACATTAAATAATAACATGGTATTTGTCTGCACCTCAAGAGTGAATCTTACCTGGCCTGTGTCATCACCATTCTCAATGCCTGCATCACTGCTTGATGGAAAAGAATCCAGTACTCTATAATTTCTCTCACTGTACACAGTAGAAAAACTGTTTTGCTTCTCAGGTTCACTTCGATTATCAAGCTTATGTTGTACACTGACAGCCTTTGTCCTTGTTACCTGACAACCCATGTCTGTGCCCTGAGGAAGACATTCAGGCTCTCAGTTTGTAACAACTACTCATGTAAATGTGGCTAAATCCAAAGCTGAAACAAAAACTCCTTCCCACTTCTCCAGAGCAATAACAACAATAGAAGCATCCCCCACTCCAGAAGATCATAAACCTATGCCCATAGTCTGTCCATTTTTGGAATCAAGAAAACAATCAACTAATCTAAATCATAAAGGACAAAATTGGAGACAAATTTTCTTCAAATAAGATTAATCCGGCAATGTGAATGAAGGTTTATTGCTTTTAAAACAACAAAAAAATAATATTTCTGCAAGGTTAATAATTAAAAAAGAACCATGCTACTATATAAAGAAATGCAATATGTATCTAAAAAAAATTGTTTGGAGAATCAGAACCATTATTTTGTTAAATCTGGATGACAGTGGTCTTCCAGACTGCAAAAGATGTGCTCACTGATCAGGAAATCCATTAATAGGGCACAGATATTTCCACGGAAGTTACGAAGTACTTTCTAGCTTTTTCTTTTCTTTTCTTTTAGTACTAAGCACAAGTTACTTTCTGACATGAAATGGAATTCAAATTTTTCCATGCTTTCAAATAACAAGTAAAAAATGGAACCAAAGCACCATACCTGCTGGAAATCAATTGACATCTGAGGGCAGTAAGAAGTAACCGGGTGGGGTGTTTCAGACACTGGAGTCCTCAGTCCACCCCTCCTTCTGATACACAAATAAAGATTGTTGATTACATGCTGCAGAATGTCATGGTCATGTTCCTTCAATGAATTTAAATCACTTGAACAGTTCTGTATAAGCAATTCTGACAGATTATGCAGTGCATTAACAACTATCTGAACATCTGTTATTGGAGGTGTAGAAAGAGAGTTGCAAGCACCCCAAGGTGTTTCCATAATCTCAGAAGGAATGTTACCTCCAGAAGAAGGCACACCAGAAACATGTTCTCTAGCAAGGAATGGCACACAAAATGAACCATTTTGTGCAGCATCCTTGAAACCATTCCCAGAGCAAGATACATTAGCCCCGATTACAAACTTTTCATTAGAACGAAAGTTATATTCCACAATACTCGGTTTGACCATCTGAGAATAATTAATCTCGGAAGTAATATTTGAGTTGTTGAGGGTAGCACATTCTTTTGTAGGATCATGAATGTCATCGAAGTCTTGAGCCCCAACCCCACTGCTCACTTTTGAAGGGCATTCAGCTTCAACAGCATCTCCTAATCCGTGTTCTTTGGATGATGATTTAACATCTAAAGACATACTCTTTTGGAAAGCTAACAGATCCCCTCCACAACATTCATTTCCACGATAATATAAGTTTCCTTCTGCACTGCCCGGAAAAAACTGGGGTGCAAGAGGATTCAACTTTTTACATGCTTCTAATTCATTTTTAGGAAGTTGTGAATTCACCGTTCCAGAAACTTCAAATAGGGAACAGCGAGATTGAGTTCCTTTCCAACAGGGTGAATCCACCTCAGAGTCATACTTGTCAAACATTTCTGAAGAATTTTCAACAGAAACACCTCTTTCATCACAATGAGATTTGTAAGTACAATCATCAAGGAGATTTGGGTGTGTAACTCGCAAATTAGACTTTTCTATAAGTAAAAGATCCATGGCAACGTCGGAGACAGGTTTCTCATTTGAAAATTCACCTCTATTTGTCAAAGAAGACTCCACAAAAATGTGATCTTTTGTTTCCTTGCATTTTCTGAGCATGCTTTCATCTCTGAACACCTCTTTGCCTTTGGCATTTTGTGGGACATTGGGGCCCATTAAGCTAGATGTGGTATGAATGGAAGAATTCTCATTGTTGTTTACTGCAACATTGCCACTAGAATTATAATTCTCTGACAAAACAGGTCTTGGAGCCAAAACAGCCGCACTACCTCTTGATGATCCAAAGACTTGTGCTGGAAAAGAATTATTTTCAGATGAATGAACACCTGTAGGACAGGCAGTATAGGAATAAAGTGGGGAGAAGCATTGCTCATTTGAAGCAGTGTTTGCATTATCATGGCGCAAAGCATTCACAACTGGCACTGTGTACGGTAGTTGGAGTTCAAGACTTTCTTGAGGTATTGCAGTGGAACATATGACTGATGATTGTAAAGTCTTGGAGGTGGCGTTATTAGGATTCTTCACTGGAAATGAAAGACATTCAGTATCTATTTGCTCTGTGCCTCTGGATCCAAATTCACTCTCTCTTCCTAGGATACCGGTACATTTCCCACACCAACTAGCAGAAGTTACAAGACATGCCTGTGAACCTTCAGCAGCAGGCAACCCTAAAAAAATAAATAAATAAAAATGGAAACAAAGTCGTAGGAAGGCTGTCAGAATCAGAATATAGAGCCCTCAAATAGTAATTCTTTTTTCCTTTGTTTTTTTTTTTCCTGCTGGAAGTAATGATCTTTTCCAATGTTCTGTGTATTTTCCTTTTTCTTTCCATTCTCTATGTATCAAGTACATCGAAAAATACAAATCATAAAGTTTTAATGAGGCAGCAAACATCTCAAAATTAGAAACATAGAAGTTCAACACAGAAGAGAAATTTGTTATTCAATGTTTATACTTTGTCAATATGATTAGAAAACTGATACTGCCAGGCCAAAATAGGCCAACAAGCAATATACTTTAAAAAACCTAGTACTGAAATTTCACAGCACCTTCTTTAGAAATTTGATAATACTTTTTTTTAACAAAAAATTGATAATACTTCAACAGCACTTTGAGAGGCTTCAAGTATAAATTGGATTAGATCGGCTCAACATAAAGGAACAGATTTAAGCAAGACAAACAAAAAGAAAATCAGAAAACAAGCATAAATTCAAAATTTATAAGTGGAAAAAAAATTTACTAAAGGAAAAAGTCTCCAGCATAGCCCTCATATGAATTAGTGAATCTAGGAGACCAGATTATCATATTTCTTACAATGTATCACTCTTCTTTCCAATAGTTTGAGAGTTTCATAGGGCCTCCAGAATTATCATTGCCCCATTGAATGAGCATTATAATTCCTCACCTCCACTATAATTGGGGCAACACCTTAGTGATCCAAGCCCTCACCCTACGTGTATTTCCCGTTCCAAAGTGTTTGTAAAAGGGAAGATAATCTGTTCAATATAGTCCCTTTAAAAAGAAATAATACCACATTGGCAAAGATTACCGAGCGAGTAATCAAGAAAATTGAAGCTTGACAAGTTTTCTACAAGGAACCTCGAAGATGAAACTAGAGAGTAACAGCTAGAATAAAAGGACTATTACCTTCTAGAATTCATTGGAACTTTGCATTTGAATCAGAAAACCAGAGAAATGTGAAGGCACAACTTTTTCACACCACATTACCAACGTTGTCTCCAAAGACAACCTTGTTTTCTCTTCTCAATTGAACCGAATCAAAATGAGGATTGATCTGACCCAAATTGCGTATTATAAATATTATTCCAATGCATTTTCAAAAAAATTTGTTTTTGTTTTTTTTGTTTTTTTAATATAATGTTTTAGAATGATATATAATGAGGGGCATATGCATTTCTGAATCAAGCTTCAGTCAAAAATGACAGAATTCTATGAGAGGATGATATGATAAGAAAGAGGTTATATATATATATATGAAATTCCAGGATGGCACTGTAGTATGTAGCTATATCAGAGTAAATTTAATCATTGATTAGCATTTTTAAGAAAGTACAAAAACAAAAAGAAGCGAGAAATTAAGAAGATAGAAGTATAAACACGTGACAAGCAGGAAACTGGAATGGCCCAATTAATCATACACAAAACTGTAAAATGCAAAATAAATAAAATGAAATGTGATATACAGGAGATACCTTGTTTTAGCATGCTGTTGTTAGCCGAAGAGGCAGCAACACTGACACTGTTGTGCTTGAAGTTGGAGGAGAAACTACCAAAAGACGGCGAAATCATCTGGGCGGTATAAAACAAAGCAGAGGAGTGTGGAAGAAAATGGTCGTCGAGGGGAATAAGAGTAGAACATGTTGGATTATGGAGTGGGAGAGGGGTATTAGCGATATATACGGGGGATGAGTATTGTGGAGAAAATGGGTTTGTGTGCAGGGGATGATCATCAGCATCTTCCAAACTGGTGGTAAAGCCGGAAGTCCTCCGTTGGATGTTCTCCGTTGGATGTTCCGTGGATTTGGGGGGGCGAGTAGACCGACTGATGGTAAAAGGAGGAGCCAACGGTGATAAACGGGACGATGATGATGATGATGATGATGATGATGATGATCTTGTCTCTCCAGCCATTTCCTTCGAAGACACTATTCAACTCATCAAAACCAGACATTACAGTGAGGGAGTGGCGGAATAAATAGAATAAACGGAGTAAAGAAGAAGTGAGTTACCTCTCAAAGCGTCCAATTCAACACAAAAACAACTCCTCTGCCTTCCTTGACGCTTCCAATTTTCAAGTTGGAAGCGGAAAAGAGTTTTGTTTGAGTTTAATTTCGAGTTTTTACGTTTTTTGGGGGCTTTTGTGCCACCCTCTCGCCCTCTCCTCCTACTCTTTTTTTTATTTTTTATTTTCAATTAATTATCCCTAATATTTGTATTACGTTTTATTAAATGCTCTAAAGTAGAAAGTGATAATTTGTTTCATTTAATTATTTCTACTCTATAAACTCGTTAAAATAGTTTTACTTTAATATTTATTTATATCATAAATTAAACGTGTTAAAATGATCCTTGATAAATGTTTCTTTGATGTGGATTAATTTGTTTATTCGAATATTCATTGTCTTATACAAATATTTAATAATGGCCTCGAGGCATAACCCCCCTTGTACGTACAAGTGTTTGTTGTAGAACAGCTTCTAATTAGTCCCTCAAAGACTTAATAAATTAATTAACTCTAATTTGTGTGTTTAAACATATTTATGAAGAGCGAGCACATATTCTTGATTTAAATTACAAAATAAGAAATTTCACTAATTTCAAAAAAGTAATAAACATCAATTAATTATAAGTTATTTTATCTCCTGTTCCTCAGGTAATTAAGGGATTAGTCCTAACACTTCGATCTCTTTCGCATCCAGCTCCAGGTGCATATGAAAAGAGACTAGAAACAAAACAAAAAACAAAAGATCAAAATATCTATATATATATATATATATAAAACCGACATTTGCTTTTCTTATGCGCGTTTGAGAGAGAGAGAGAGAGAATAGAATGGGGCCCACGGAAAATCAAACAAAACCTTGTCATCGAAGTAATCTGGGAAAGTCTAGGGTGATGGCGATGGGGTTAACCCTTTGGGAATGTATTCATTCATGAAATGACAACGAAACCCTCCCACGCTTCCACTTAAATCAAAACCTTAATTTTCATAGATTAATTTTTATATCTTCGGGGCATTTAATCAAGCTGTTTTTATTTTGAATATAATAATAAAAAAGTTTTCTAGGGTTCTAACTTGGTCTGAATCATCTATTGTCTAAATTTTTGCTTCAACTTGTAAACAAGTCAACACATACATCTTCAAATTCTACTAGAAGCTTCTTCATACACAATAGATCATCCCTCTTACGTGGCTTTAATAATTGCTTGAACTTACTATGAAGATTGGCTCAGATTTCAGCCACCATCAAAAGTCAAAGAAAGCTACTTCTTTGCAACTGAAATCAGGTGCTGAAGATTTTCAATCGAGCTACCTTCCTAGTAGAATAGCTTGTAGAGTGGCCTCCTAGTGGCTTCTCTCCTCCATCATTAATTAGCAAATCCTTCATTCAATATAGTGACTGAATTATAAGAGTCTTTTGAAACCCTCTTTCAAGCAATATTAATCCCTTGGAACAATTCCCATAATTCAACCATGTTGTTGCAGCATATGATCCCCAAATTAGAGGAGAAACCCAAAATCCATTTTCCCATATATACATATCTCTAACGATTGCATATGTTCCTGCTTTTCTAGGCTTCTTTCGATACAATCATCAGTGTTTAACTTCACCCAACCCTTTTTTATCAGGTGGTTTCCATCTTATGAACTCTGCACATATATATTCCATTTCACTTTCTCAAACTTGTAAATAAAGCTTTATTCATTTCCTTCACTTTTTCTATAACTCTCTTTCTTGGATTAACGGGAAATTGGAAATGAAGATCAAACAAAGCCTCCATTAATCCTCCAATTCCAAATTTTCCAGCATACCTCGTGTTTAATTAACATTTACTAGTTTTTTTCTAGAGAGCATATTCTTTCGGACAATCATACAAAATGAAATTTTTATTGAGACCCACAAAGTGATCGATAGACCTCAGTACTGTAGGGAAAACAATTGTTTCAAATGTAATTGAATGATATGATATAAACCATATGTTTTTTTTTTTCTTTTACCTAAAATAATCTATAATGTTTGAGCTACATGAGTTTTGGCTTCTCTCTAAATGCCGCCTTCTTGCCATCAAATGTCACCATGGCCCATGGGAGCACGACTTTTATATGCATCCTCACCTTAACATCAATCCCGATTAAACCCTATAGTTTTCTATCTAAACGTGTGTCTGGAGGAGTAATGTTATGTATTCTTAAAAATTAGGCTTGTAATTAATGTGTCCCTAAACAATCTAATATTCTATTCTATTTAAAGATTGACTATGGTTTTTTTTTTTTTTTTTAATAAAAAGAAGATATATAATTGAAAGATTTGCAGAATCATTAGAAACCCACTTTTATAGTGACTTTTAGCATTTTTTTTAAATAACAAGCCTGATCGATCCCTTTAATTTGGGGAAAGGGGTAAATGATCGATCGAGACGCAATTATTAGCTAATTCCTCCAACCCTTAGCCTTTTCTAGTTGCCAGTGGACCAGTATGTGAAAACAATTAAGTAGAGAGAGTGCATGAGAGAATAGTAAAGTCCAAATCTCACAATCAACAAATATATTGGGGGATAACGTACAATTGCAAGCCAAGAGTCCTTCCATTAATATTGTTTCACTGGAAGTAACTAAAATCTGCTTCCACCCCATTACCCGTACATAAAAGCCTCTGCCTAGCTAGAGACTGTACATATTAAGTACGCATGCATGATATATGCATGCATGCAGGATATATATATGATGATATTACATAGAGAGAGAGAGTGTGTGTGTGTGTATTAATTGAGTTACATGAGACAGCATGCATTGACGTTGTCGTCGTTGAACATGTTGCTGACCTTGTCGTCTCCCCGGTGAGTCACCGGAATGTTTCCATGCCTGTCAGCCACATTGTAGCCATGCCTATAATAGTTGTAGCTCTCTTTGAACTCGTTAGTGGTGTCTTTGAAATAGTCATTAGCGGATGTGAAGTAGAGAGGTGGGTTGGGGTATGGCCAGAATTCAGCTCTCTTCCCCGCCCTCCTCACTGCCTTTAACACCTTGTTCCGATCCACATACCCGATCACTGTCACCTTCTCCATCTCTAGGTTCACCTCCACCGAATCCACCCCTGATACATAATTAAATTTACTCCATCTACATATTTACTTTATAATTTTACACGGGTGCTGCATATAATATGTTCATGTAATTAAAGACTGGACCAGTATATATATATATATATGCCAAGAGCTAGCAGCAACGCTATCATCCATGATCTATATTCTAAAGGCAAAAGTAGATCCCCGATAATTAATTTGTAAGAGCTAGGCTATAGCCTATAGCTGTTTTCAGGGAACCGAACCTTCTCTACGTACGTAGTTTTTCTCCTAACCGAAAGGCAACCAGAGGACATATGACACAAATTAAACAAAAGGGGATGATGTTATGGTAAATATAGATATGGTACTTAATTATACATATTCCAAACAAGTACATATATATATATATATATATCAATTTAAAAAAAATAAAAATAAAAAAAGAGGCGAGGCAAAATTAATTAATTAATGTACCTCTAAGCTTGAAAATGGCGTTTTTGACAACTCGCTCGCAACCAGTGCAGCACATCCGGACTTTGAGTTCCACAGTCTGTAAAGCAAACACGGTTCACACTTGAAAGATGCTGTTTCCACAAAACTGTACACGTTTTTCTTTTCTCTTTCTTCTTATTCCGTTGTTCCTTTTGTTCTTTTGGGAACCTTTACAACCATAACGGATATATATAGGCAACCAAAAGGATTAAGAAAAGCTAACCCTCCATATTGATCCTGTTTTCAGATTAAACTTATTGGTCACGGATTCTAATTATATTCACTTAGTTGCGGAACATATATATTCTCTTTTCCTTCAATATTTCTCTCTATTATTTCCAATTAATTAAGCTGGTACAAGAAACTCCATACGTACAGTTAAGGACTATATAAGGAGATTAATATGACTACTTCTGAAGGTTCTGACGACATAAATAATGATAAATCATGAAGAGTTCGTCACAATTAATTAACCTGGCCATCTTATTCTTTAGATTTTGGGGCGTTTTTAATTAGCAGCCTTCATAGATTTGGACACATAAACAATTAAAGCCATCTTTAATTCCATCGTCCGTCTGGTGAATTGGACCTACTAATCTTATATTAAGTTTGGTATTTATATGAGTAGGAACATGAAGGTATTAGCCACTCTCGATCAGCAAAACCGTAACAATTATAGGAGAACATTTTTTCTCTCTCTCTTCTATATATGCTTGAACCTAGCTACTTACTCTTCATTTATCTTTGTGAAGCATGGAAGAAGTAATTAGTAAAAAAAGGTCGCCTACTTCTCAATTGGCCCGAGACATGCTTTTTGATGCAATGAAACAGAAAACTTTGATCTTTTAATGCTTACTTACCCCGGCCCAAGTACTTAAATTACAGCCATAATTCAATAACGCTTAATAATTAATTTTTCTTTCTTTCTACATGCTTTCCTACTTTATAGGAACTTATGTGAATTCTACTGCCTGTAAATATAAATTGAGAGAGAGAGAGATAGCTAGAGACAGAGACAGCTGCCGCAACTTGGAAATTAATGAAAAACCATATATGGTGAAAGATGAAACCAAACCGGATTCCTCAATAGATCAAAAACAAAATACTAAGGGTGAAAGCGAACCTGCAACGAAAGCGGTCGACCCTTAGGCATGTTGTAGTTGTAGTTGTTGTAGTTGTTGTTGTAGTTGTCGTTGTTGTGGATACTTTTGTGGTTGTCTCGATAGCGAAAGTAACAGTAATAAGCAATGGTGGAAATGAAAGAGGCAAATGCTCTCTGTAGGAACGTGGCCATGACAATATATATATAAAACAATCGAATGGAAGGAGCTAGGTGAGAGGAACTGAAGAAGAAGCCAGGCGCCTTAATTAGAAGATATTCCTCCTTAAGGCATCGTTTCCTTGAGTTAAAATCTACTACTTGTCATATATTCCAAAGGTGTCCCAAAATATGCTCTTGGAAGAGAGCAGTTTCTTGTGCTAAAATTCACTGGACTTGACCATGGCATGGGGTCTCCTAAATAATTAAACCCTTTAGACAGGGAATGGTATCTAAACCCTCCGATCATGCATAAAATTAATGCTTGAAATGTGGGTGAAGCTAACATGGTTGCTGACACTCGATAAAGAATATTAGCTAGGGCTAGCTTATGGGATATGGATGGGGTGGTTTTGATGCAAAGGGAACATATATATT
The DNA here is from genome assembly GCA_017140935.1 of Hamamelis virginiana. Lineage (NCBI taxonomy): Eukaryota > Viridiplantae > Streptophyta > Magnoliopsida > Saxifragales > Hamamelidaceae > Hamamelis > Hamamelis virginiana. The sequence continues at coordinate 1,014,222 of JAESVK010001274.1, forward strand.
CTAAAAATCTCCTTTTTCTACCATCTTTCAATATTAGTCCACAACATAATATGCACCATCTTTCTATCCACCAAAGTTATATTCCCACATTAATTGCTATATATAACTTAATTAGCCCTTTCTATATATGTTTCACATTTAATCTCTACAGTTCAGGTCATGCCCGCCCTGATAAAACAGAATCTTTGGGTTCTTCTATTCTTTAAATTAATAGCTGTAACAAATATTATAATTAATCAATCATATATGCTGCAAATTAAGAATCAATTAATGAAGGCATACTCTGTTACACCAATCCACTCGATCAGCTGTAAACATTTTGAGAGAATCCCGAATTGGTTCCTTTTCTTTTGGCTATAACCCCCCCAACATGCATTTCGGCATTAAATCAACTCATCGTCGGTACGTTCCAATCGAACAATTCTAGGTGTCAGAAAATTTCCAGAAAATCAAAATACAAGTGATTTGCAAGATTACCCTCCCTCTCAGTTGATCCATAATCAACTTGGTTTTGTAACTTTCTGTTTCTGGCGAACCTCTTTTTTTGTTTTTTTGTTGGAAGGGGAAAGAGGGGGTGGTTGTTGTATAGCAGCAGAACATCAGTATATCATTAAAAGGAATTGAAAAGGAACAAAATTTTAGATATATAATTTCTGGTGAAGTTAATTAAGATAGATGGAAATGGATAATTAAGTATTATTAATTCCAGTAGCTAGATTATTTGCTTCATTCACCAATTCTACTTATCTCACTGTCTTGTAAAAGGAAGTTATAAATCAATTAATGCAGCAAAACCATTGATGAGAGTAAGCTACCCAAGACATATTCCAAGTAACACTTTTTGTACCCAAGACATATATATGAATTAGAGCACTTGGTGTGGCATCTTTTTAATGTTATCCGGCCTTATAGAAACACTCCCATCTCTTTGTGATATACGATGCAAGAGGATGCGGATTATTCTCACTCCATGGAAGGTCTGATATTTTTCTATTTTTGGTAAGGCCTTGCCTGCTTGCAATTTCTTTTATTCCATTATTTATTACTTGGACACAGAACAATACACTTCAAAAATATTATTCTCCATGTCAAGAATTAAGGCCGGTTTTAAAAACAAAACATTTGGAAAAAACCCATCTGTATAAAGCAAACAAATAGTCATATATGTTGAGATCAAATTCTTTTTGTATGTATTTGACGTTCGAGACACGCACGAACACAAAATTAAACATTAAAACTCTGATCGAATCTTAGAAAATATGATATAAATATACGAAAGAGAAAAACTTAAAAATGTCTAGGAAATAGCTAGTCATATATGTTAGGGGTGTACGTTTATATTTATTGAATTACTCTGTTGAGGATCCAACTAAATTTTTCCTTTTCTAAACACAGATACATAACTAGTATTAATCAAGTCCTAAATAATAGTTAGTCCCAATCCATCTCCGTAACGTTGCAGTACGCTGTGAAAATGACAGAGACCCCACATAAGATGGTGTCATATGGAGATGAACACACACCCTTTGGATCCTCTGCTAGCCTCTTTTCATACTAGCATCTACTAGAATTTTAAGGATAAGCTTACAAGGTTAAGGATCAGTCCTTACTTGATCATTTCTGTATATCCCAATATGTTGAACCAGTAACTCATTACAAACTCCTTACTATCGGCAGAAAAAGAGAGAGAGAGAGAGAGAAAAATTAATTTTGAAGAGAGATATATATCTGTTTAATGAATAGAGATTGAGAAGAAAAGTAGAAATTAAAAGTTTATGATGCTTTTGGGTGTTGTGATTTCTTCCTTGAACCTTTTTTTTTTTTTCTTTCCTATTGTGGGTTAGGCACCAAACGGCGTTAAGAAGCACTAAGGAAAGAATGAGAGATTAAGATGCTGGATTGTCTAAAACACAGCTCATCTACGTCGTTTCGGTATATGTATAAAATCTAGCTGTTGGATGTAGCCTATTTTGACGTGTCAGCTTGCTCTTAGAATGCTAGTATGAAAAAAAAGATCCAAACGCAAACAGTAGGAGGAGGAGGAGCCCTTCATTTTTAAGAAAAAGATAAATGGTAACGAAATTAAATAGGATTGTAGTTGGAAATGACAGCCCAACCCATCATAAATTATTTGTTGGTGTGCCGGGGGGGCAATGTCAAAAGAGTTGGCAGTTGTCACCTCTGACCCGCCTTCAATAATACTTATTAATGAGTAAGGATTAAAGTGATTGTTTTGGAGTTTTAGTATTTTAGGGATAAGCTTTTATTTTTTATTTTTTTAGTTTTAAAAGTAAAAAAAAATGATAGTTTTGAATGTAAAAAATTTAATAGTTAATTTAAGAAGTTGAGATAGCAAAAAATTATTACTTTCTCAACTTTTTAAAATAACTACCAAAATTTTGCACTATAAAAAATATATAAAAATTTTATTTTTTTTTATTTTTAAAAATAAAAAAACAGGAAGTTGAAACGAGCATGTATATATGATGATCATGAAAATCAAATTTTAGACCATATTTATCTTTAAGCCACTTGATGTGAAGAATGTAGAGTTAATTATGTGAATCATTTATAATCATTTATTACCCCCGACTCCTAAATGTTCCAGTTGGCCACTTGTTAATTAAAGAAAAGAGCAGGTTTGTTATTTGTGAGAAAGAAAGAAACACAGAGAAACTATACATGGATGGCTACACTTCTCCTCTGCCGTAGCCCATACTTACTGTTCTGCCTACTTTAACATTACTACACTACATACATATTCATTCGTTTATGTCTGTCTTGTGTTTCCCACATTTGGGAGTTAAATTATAAATTTCTTGATCCACATTTTTTCTTTAAAAAACTAACAAAGCTAGGCAGGTTTGGTTTGTTAAGCCCACTTGGATATTTATTGATGCAGTGAAGAGATAAGGAAAACTTCAAAAAAATAAAAACCATTAAAATGGAAATCCCTGCATCCGTCGTACACTTATTTAGAATAGAATCGAATAAAATGAAGTACACATTAAAATTAAATAAAAATTCTAAAGGCAGATCCGAAGATAAACTAGCTTCTTCAAATATTTATATTTATATATATATACATAAAAATACATACAAAAATTCAAACGGTAACAGTAGAAATATAAAAACCCAAAAAGAAGCCTCTCCCAGGTAGGTGGTATTCGCATATGAGAATTCAACTAATTAGAGAACGATGGGGGTTGGGGTTGGGGTGGGGGTGGACGAAGCAGACGGGGTGTGAAAGTGGAAGCAAAGGGAAGATTCCTCAAGATAAGAAAACGAACCCGCCTAGGAAAAGGTGCTTCGTGGAACAGATGCTCCAGCACCCGCGCCAGCACCACCGTGTACTCCTCCAGAAGCTCCGCCACTATCGCCACCAATATCATCTCGCCCGAATCAAACCCTATTAATTACCACTCTCTCTCTCTCTCTCTCTCTCTTCAACGAACCTAGCTCCAACGACTCGGTTGATCTCAATCGACGCTGCCTGTATATATTCACTGCCAAGTGCCAACTCTCTTTCTCTCTCTCTCTCTCTATATATATACACTATATAGGATGTCCTCCCTGTCTAGCATACTGGCACTTATATTATTATAATTAAAGTGAAGAAACGGAAGAGCTGAGCATCGATACCATGGCTCTGGTATGTGGTATTTGTGTTTGTTGGGTTGGACCTGCCACGTGGGTATCTCCATTCGAGGACGTGTTCGACGATTTTTTTTAGAATTATCTGGACTCTTGCTCAGACGACTCATCACCTCTCTCATGAGTCATGTCTCATCCTTATCCACCCACCACTCCTCTTTATTATATTTATATTATATTTAATTATTCATTATCCATTGCAATCTACATTCTTCTTCGACACTACGCTCCTTCGTTTTCTTTTCAATATGTTGTCTTGTTATTATTTATTGAAGTAAAAACAAAAAAAATTGAAATCTTATAATTAGACTAATATTTTAAGTAATACCCAGTTTAACATCATAGTCACGTATATGAATCATAATCATCATATATAAGATTTAGAATAGCAACTTTTCAATATTGAGTGCCCACTCATGACTCATCCATAAACAACTAAACACGTACGGCGTTAAATGTGAAGGGTAAATATGAGTGGGAGAAAAGCAACAGTGAGAGAGAATGAGGAAAAAAACAGAGAGGCGCTGTTAGCTTTAGCGTTTAAGCTTGCTGTGGAAGAGACAAACAAAAGCTCTGTTTTTCATGATAAAACAGCTGCCCTAACCGTGGGCATAAAACGAAGCGGGTTTACTTTTTAACTAACAACAAAAAAGTGCGTAAAAACCACTCTTTGCGTTGTCTTGTCATGTGGTATTTCATTTCATTAGGCCCACACTGTTTCCGAGACATTTGATCCATGTTTCGAGTACACTGCTCTTCCCTCTATCATCGTCCCCCGCTGGACCCATTTCCACTTTCTCCCACTCTAATTCAGTAGACTAAAAAAGACTCAAGACAATACCGGGCCCCATGCCCTATGCGTAAGATAAAAATATTCTACAGAAGCTCGTGCCACATGTTAAAAACACATGGTTGACATATAGAATACGAGTGCAAACCCCTCTAATTGAGCAGAATTTATCATAAAGCAGATGACCCCCATAATAAATAATTAATTAATTAATTATAGAAAAAAAAAATTAAATTAAATGAAACCCACACCAATAAAGAATCTTGATTTATATAATATTTGCAATTCAATGGACTTTCACTCTCATAAGACATATCGAGAAACCTTAACTACGTTGGAAAGTAAACAATCATAGGGCCAATCAAGAAAACAAAGGCAAGTTTCTCTTACTGGGAATTTTAAACAACAAAGCCAACACAAAATCCATACAAACAAAATTGATTACGAAAGAAAGAAGTGGATTACACTACATAATAGTCACCTAGTCTACGCAAATATATGTGTATACATAACAGAGGTGTACAAATTTTTACAAACCTATCCCTGTTTTCTACAAACCAAACATAAACAGGAACCTACCATTTATACTTTTTATCTATGCAACATCAAGATCCAAGGCATCCCCAGACTCCAATAAAGATTATGAATAGGATTATAACTAGAGAAACACCAACTACATAAATTGATGAGAAATTTGGGCCACGACGTGCAGCCCGTGCCTCCAAAGACACTATCGAACTTACCGGGGAGCTGCTCGGATCACCACCCCGTTTCACACTCGTCCTCAGTTGCGTAGTGCTTTGTTCAGCGACTACCCTTTTCTTCTCGTCAGACTCAACAAGGCAGCTCTCTCTCTCCCCCTCATCACTAGGAGTATGTTTCCCATCTTCTATGGCCTGCATAAACCAATATTATAGATTTAATAATTTAAATTCCGCAACTAATGACTTTGGATTTCTACATAAGCTTCACTCAATGAGCCCTACCGCATCAACAATTGATTGTGCTTCATTTTCTCCTTCACTGCTGCTTGTATCCCTCAATATGCCAGGAGAGATTTTCACCTGTAAGCGGATCCTTCTTGGGGCAATGCCCTGTGTTACGAAGTTGTCAGAACTTGATCGGTGTTGTGTCTGGCGGGTCCTAATCTTGATTCCAGTTCCACCAACAAGATCACCGCCATTATTAACAGAATTCTTCTGGCTGCTCGATCCCTCCAGATTATTGAATAAGCCATCATATGAAACCATACCAGATGAAGGAAATCGTCCAAAAGAATCATCGACACCACCCATACTTTCCCTGCTGAGTTCAGGGTCATATGAGGATGCATGAGGTTGGAAAAATTCAGGAGGATTTTGCATCTGCAAGGAATCCATGCCATCAACATGCTCACTGAACTGCATGAAAGGATCCATCTCTGGATCACACTGAGTAAAGGAAAATACAGAACTGGTTAGTTTTCTAAAATCAGAATTTGATTTCTAATAGAGTAACTGGTAAAAAGATACCAATCAAATATATCAAATGAACACAAAGGCAAAGGCATAAAAAACCAATGGCCTCGCAATTCAAAGTTTATGACATGTGCAAGCTAAACATAAAACAGCTCAAGATTTGGTGTTTGAATCCAAATGGCAATCTCACAAGGCACAGGCTTATAAGATACCGGAAGGTTACACTCTTACCAGTATTTGAGCCATTTCAGCATCTATGTCACTGTATGATCCACTTTCTTTAACATAGAAATTTCCTGGCTGTATGTCAGATGACGGATGGACGTAACCAGACAATTGGGTTTCACTTCCAACAGCTGAGTTCTTCTGACTGGTTGACTCTTCACAAGAGCACTCATCTTGGTTATTGAAGGCTTCATCCAACAACTCTGTTAAGTATATGTCCTGTTCATTGGTGCCATCCTGAAATAGCACTCCATTATGATAATTGCCAAAGTCACTGGCGAATGGAGAATCAATGTAGGTTGCTGGTTCTGTGTGAATCTGTGACAGCAATGGGGAGAAAATTTTGCAATCAATTTGACCATGATCTTCTATCAGCACCGGATACTCCTAAAGGAAACAGCAAGAACACAAAAGTCCCAGTCAGAATTTCTCATGATAACAGACTTAAATATGATAAAGATAAAGAATGATGACCAGAACAGAGTGGAAACACAGAATCTACTACTCACCTCTGTAGCCGGTTCTTCTGCTACATGATCTTCCACATCAGAAGCCAAATAACTCTCAACGGGTTCTGCAGAAGTAGGTGTCATGCTGTCTGACTTATCAGTCAACCACCTCTTAATACCTTCTGGTTGCTTTCCAACTTGCATGTCCGAAGCTGCTGTTTCTTGAGCTATATCAGATGATGTGTCGTCGGGAGAGGACTTGGTAGTGGTAGGCGACAAGCCAGTTGGTTCTACTTCGTCATACTTCAGAACATCAGCCTTCTCATCAGACTTTCGGAACAGGCGACAGAGAACAAAGGCACCCTGCAGCATGTGAAAGAAGAACAAAATAAGTTCATTACATTAAGAATACGATACAAAAAATAACTATAAATTATTATAAACTGGTCATTTTATAAAATATAAATGTAAAGCTCAAAAGTAAATAGGGGGGCTCGTACAGAGAAAGGGGCAAACTTTGAAGAATAACTATATGAACAAGAATGAGCATGAGGTATTAGAACCCCATTCTCAACCCATTTTAATTCTATATAAAACATAGTTTTAAGTGGGCATGTTTTAATGGAAAAGGTAGTCTGGCCTTGACTTCAACGCGAACTAATAGTTGAATCAGGGATGGTGAAGACCTTATAATGTCATGAGCAATTGGGATTGGATGAGGGTGAGATAAATGATACTATATCAAAATCTCAAAGAAGGACAGTGATACTTCAAAAACCACAAGGTAGGTTTAGAGAGATGGGAAGAAGCTTCAGTATATTCATCCTTCTCCTAAGGAACTAAACTAAGGCTTTAAACATTTATGGCTGAATCAAACTCTCAACCATCTCAAAAAATTTCAGATTAAAATGTAGATTTCTATAAAAATATGGAATCATAAAAGTTATTCTTCATGATTTAACAAATTTAAAAAGCCCATAAGAAAGATACACAGAGGAAAAGCCTGAGGAATATGCTTAATGCATCATGATATTTATTGTTTAGATTTGATATGGGTCTATATGCGAAGAACAGAGCAAAGCCATATATGCAATTCACAAATAAATTAAAACCACCAAACAGCCAGAGAGGTAGGTTGGTTGCACGAGTAAGCAGGCAACGGAAGGCAAATTTAAGAACATCTGACTTTGAACGATCCATGGTGGATAAACTTAAAATGTAGACAAAAACATTAATCCTAATTCCTACAGCAAGCATTACATAAGGCAAAAGCATTGATAGTGTAATAAGAGAGAGAGAGAGAGAGAGGGGTTTGGTACCTGGCCGGGGCTGGTACCGTCGAGATCCTTTTGAGTAGCACGATACTCATGCATGATCCAGTGAGTGCGCTCACCCTTGGGAGCACGGCCTCTATAGAAAACAAGGGTCTTCTTCATACCAATGATAATGGGATTGGAGGCAGACTTGCGAGACTTGATGGTGCGATCCTTACCAGTAGCTTTCCAGTAACCAGCATCGGTGGCCCTGTTAGAGCGATGCCCATTTGGATACTTTCTATCACGGGGACAGAAAAAGAACCACTCCGGGTCTTCCGTCTTAATCACCGACAACCCTACAAAGTACAAACACAACAGAAATTTAACCAACATAAGGATTTCGACTGCTTTGGAGGAAATTTTTAGTTTCGTTTCTCCATGAAGAAATGGTCGATTTTACATGTATCTAGAATTGCGATTCAGATACTGAAGAAGAGATTACTTGCTAAAAAATGAAAAAGAAAAAGAACGCATACCAGGCAAGTCCCAGGGCTCCCATTTACAGACATCAATTTCGGGAATGACCTGGACATCGGAACCCCTGCCGTTGATCTTCAACCTCAAGTAGTGATTTATGAGCTCCTCGTCAGTCGGCCGGAATCTGAATCCCAGCGGCAACGATTCAATTGTGAGTATCGCCATATTCAGATCCCCTCTACACACAAACCCTAATTCTGGAACTAGCGTTGCTTTTGCTTTTGCTTTTGCTTTTGCCTTCGGTGTGGTTTGAAGAAACTAGAAAGGGCTCACAAATAACATCGCTTCAATTCTTAGCTTCCAATCTCGTTTTTAGTTGGGTGGCAATCGGCAAACGCAGTGAGTCAAACATTTGGACAACGTGTGCGCTTTCCTGTTGCTGCTCCCACTCTCTATCTCCAGTACCCGCTTCCTCTACACTTCCTTCCAATCGCCATCTTCTGTCCAATGTAACCAAGACACGAGACCCTACATTGGGAAAGCACAGTAAGCTGGCCTTTCCCTTATTTATCATATTCCCACCGTCCCAATTTATGTGATTACTTTTCTATTTTTTGATGTTCCATTTAACTTTTCAAATTAAAAGTTAGAATAAATTTCTCATTATACTCATTTATCAAATAATCTGGAGAATCGCCCTTTCTTAAGAGTATGCACATAAATTGAGAGTATTTTTTTTTTTCCTTATTCCAAATCTTCTTTTTCTATTATAATATAAAAATAATCTTTTAGGGGGCGTTTGGTTGCCTGTAATGTAATGTAATTTAATTGACTGTAAAGTAGATTATAGTGTAATTTGATTATATTGATAATTTAAATTACATTTCAAATTGCATCCCATTTGTTTAGATGAGTAGGCAATGTAAAGTCAGATTACATTACATTACCCAGAAATGCGCTTGGATGGCCATGTATTACAATTCATTAAATTTGGAATTTTACCAAATTAACCTCATCTTTTGGGCTACGAATGTGGATATCAGCTGGAGATGGGATACAAATGGAATATAATTTGGGCAAGAAGAGTTGTGAAGGGCACGCTAGTCTTTATGAAAAAATTTATAATTATTTTCCATTACACTCAATCGGAATACATTGATTGAAGACCGCAATCCATTTTACAGTCTTTCTTCATGGTAGATTACACCCGTAAAGTGGATTACATCCGCACCATGACGAGCCAAACATGATTTAAGCTTTGTAATGTAATATGATATTACATTACATAACTCTTTACAGGCAACCAAACGCCCCCTTATACTATTGCTAAAGTAAGCATGAAATTAATGGGACATGTCCTCCTACTATTCTTTTTCCCACTATTTCTACCATCCGTTTTCAAAACACTACTGTGAATTAAATGTTTTAAGAAACTAACTATTGAATTAGATACTCTTCTTATATAGGTCATACATGTTAAAAATCATATTGAATAAAAAAAGTAGTTAATCCAACTATTAATTTTTGAAAATATTTATTCATGATCATTTATCAGTTTCATGTTTCAAGTCTATCTATTAATAAACATATATAGACAAATTTTCATCCATATATATATATACACTAATAAACTATTAGAACATCTCGAATAGTGGATTCAACACAGAAAGCAAATCCATTTTTTTATATTCAAATGCAAAAATGGTACTCCAATGGTAGATTCAAACTAGAAGTTAAATGAATGGAATGCAAAACTTTACTTAAATCTGGATTTAGTTTTAGATGAATCCATTTTTATTCAAGACCCGTGATAGTGCATTGAATTTTATGTTTAATTTAGGAAAGGAAAGAAGTCACAAAATGAATCCATCATTATTGAAGCACTTGAAAATTAAATCCAAATAACTATGCATTTTATTATAACTAATAAAAATAAATAAATTAATCCAACCATTAGGATTTATATAGAACATAATTTTAAGAGCATTCGGGGCAAAAGTCCCCGAGTTTCTAGAACCTAAGAAGTCGCCCTCTTCCCATCACCTCATCTGGTGTGGACCACTTAAAGCCTGCTGCTTACTTGCTTCGCAAGTCTCATAAATCTTTGTAACGCGTTGAACGCTCTCCTTCCTCGAAATGCCCCCGAGGGAACACCATAGTTACCTCTGCACCCAATCAAGCCCTCTATCTCATACGCCTTCTTAGGACTCTTTATCATTTTTATTTTCATTTTAATAGTTAAGAGGTAAGTAATAATCTTGTTATTATTACTTCCTTCCGAGGTAGTTCAGTGGTAATGGACGGACTTGTGATAAACTATAAATTCGGAGATCACGAATTCTATTCCTCGCTGGTGTGGTTATTCCGCGACTTAAGCGATGTGCATATTAGAGGAAATGACTTGTACATTCGGGATTTTACTTATCAGGGATGGATCACAAAGTGGTCCTGCCTTGGTGGGATTCTCTCATATGAAAATAATAATAATAATAATAAATAAATAAATCTTGTTATTATTCAAAAAATGAGTTTAACAATCATTTATTTTTGAAATGGGATCAATAATGTGTACATAAAATATGATATCATCAACTAATTATAAAATATATATTTTGAAAAAATATTCACTAAATTAAATATAATATTTTTTTTATGGATGTCATTCATGCAAGACTGTCCATGAAATTTAGAGTTCCTGATAGAATATTATTTTCAGCAAACAAGAAAAAGACTCCAAGGGCCATTTGGTGGTCAACCGACATGACAATTTCAGCCCAAGCAACTCATTGGACTCATTATTAATATTATTATAACGTATAGAAATTTTATATGAAGTAGCAAAGAATGATTTGGAGGGGGTTGCTTCTTTCTGTGAGTGTGCCTTGTAAGTTCTGAATATGTCAAGATCCAACAAGGGACAGGTCTAGTAAGACATTACCTTGATTTGAAGAGGTAAATTCACATAAATTTCACTCAATAAGCTTTGGACTAACTCAAATAAGTGATGGGCCTATATTGGATGATTCATAAATGGTTTTTAAGAATATCTCATTCCATCAAACTCTATTCTCACTTAGGTGATGTGTAGAGATCCAAATCATGACACATCACTTAATTGATGTGTAGATACAAAAGAGAATTAAGAAAGTAAACATCTACACTAAATTAAATTATATATTTATTTTTTTCTTTGAGAGATTTTTACAAAATGTCGTCCAATAAAATTCTCAAAGGTTTAGACTTTAGTTAGACTCGGTTGCCTAGTCAGTTCAATCACATAACATCATACCCTATATATATATATATAT
>JAESVK010001274.1:1025937-1044056 GCA_017140935.1 Hamamelis virginiana
CTCAAGTGCTGATAATATACACTCCTGGGAAAGCATGCAAATTGATGAAGAAGGTATCCGAACGGGCCTAATGTCAATGAGCGTTCTTAAACATGAACTTTTAACCCTGAAACAGCTTTCTTTGGACTAAGCAAAAACGAATCACCCCTTCAATTAATAATAGAAAGAACACTATAGCCGCAGTTGAGACAAAAACTTTATCTTACAAGCAATTATCCATGTAAACTAGTGCGACCACCTAAGGAGTAAGGAATAGTGAATGCATAAAAATTCAATCAGTAGCACATTAGACGCTATTATACGTACAAGTGAAGTGTGTGCGTAAAATTTAATTTCAAAGTGCACAGGTTATGAGAACAGGTCCTTGATTGGGTTAATAAATTGGATTTATGCTAATCATCTGCAATATAGCAGCAGCATATGATTGGATAGTCACCTCTACAGGCTACAGCTACCCAAGGAAAAAGTCTCTCTATAAAGTATTAACTAGACTGTACGTATAAGTTATCCAACTGCTAAAGGGGAAATTGAAGTCCCCCAATGCATATATCATGCCATCATGTTGAATCAATGGTTTGAGGCAACCAGCAATGAAGCCCCTACAAAGCATATAACAAAGGAAAGATCTGTACACTAACAAAAATAAGTGTTCACTTGTATGTTCCAATTTTTATTATTTACAAATTAACCTATAAAGCAGGATGGTATCCGAGGTTTACATTTGTTTCTGCCCTTTGCACCACTCTCCTTAAACTCCACTCGTGGCAGAATTCCAGAGCAAGCCTAAGTGCAGTTCCAAGTCCAAGCACAACAATAACGCCTGTACAGTGTCTCTCAAAATTTCAGCATAAGCAAGAACACCCATAATTTGGAAGAGTGGTACTGACATACCAGCAGGAACGAAACTTGCATAAAAACAGTATTAAAACATGTACCGATTATGATGTTAACAGGCAGCGCAGAGACACCGAGGGTAATGGATATCATCACATCCAAAAGGAGACCACCAATGAGGATCGAGAACGCCACCCAAAGTGGACTAAAACAACCCTGTCAGGAAAATAATTGAATGTGAAATCACAGAAATGCATGTTTTTCTCATGAAATGAGCACAGTTTCTGTAGCTTAACCAAAGTGAAATCCTTACCCTTTGTTCTTGTGCAATGCTCGACCCTCTAAAGGCTGGATCGACCCTCCAGACCCAGTAATTAGTCTGTTCCATGAAACACATGTGAGAATCAAAAGTGGACACATCCATGAGATGCTACAAAATTGCCATCAACACAAAAATCATAGATTCTCATTACTTTGTAATAAAATTTTAATCCCCAATCACTACTGCTTTCACATTACCACAAATCAGCACGGGTGAAAGGCACTGCAATGCCTTTTTAAATATGGGGTTTCCCAACACATTAAAATTCCTTTTTCCTGCTCTTAAACTAACACTTAGTCACTCTGTTGTATTTTAGACAGAGTTCAATGTTCATGGCTGTTTGATCTCATCGGTGCAGTGCTTATAACTCAGATGGACCAAATGGTTGAACCAGAAAAACCATCAACAAGTAAGATTTTCAGGTTTTTGCAAAGACTTTTAGAACAGAACTGAGTACAAGCAAAATAGAACTTTTTTTTTTTTCTATTACATATAAATATACCAATATACCAATATTTTGTTTACTTAATTGCATTAAGATGCTAAAACTTTTTTATCTTTCAATGTTATTTAATTTATATAATTGTTGCATCATGACCGGGGCAGTGAGTTGGAGGGGTGGTGAACTGTTGTAAGTATGAACTGGGCCTTTGCCCAATACAAGGTTGGGGCTTTGAGATGCTTTTGCTAGCATACCCCATGAGAATAAAAGAATTGAACAACGGCGTAAGATCACATCAAAGTGTCTAAACCCATGCATTTATTAGATTTAAAGCTTGATAAAAATGGCAAAGGCTATTCTCAGCACTTCATCCTAAATCACAGCCTCAAAGATACCTACACTTGGAAGGGACTCTGGAGGCGATACATTTGCAGTTATCTGTCTGCACAAAAAGGAAAAAGCATATTACGATATCATTCAGAACTGAGCTAAGTCATGAACTAATTTAGTGGAGACTCACTGGCATATCTCGCATTTGTTTGAACCTCTTGTGCGAAACCAAGTGTCTATACATGACCGGTGTGCTTTTGCAAGGCCACCTCGACATTGGCATCCAAGATCTATCAAATCTTCTTCCTTTTCCTCCTGACATACTCTGCAGAACAACATATAAGGCAGAAATTGTTATTGCCTCCACAGAACAATTATATAAATGATTCCAGTCTTCCCTTTAAAATTAAACAGCTAAAGAAAAGCAGAGGTTCAATGGACCACACATCCACCGCTAGGTTTTATCCATCTGGCACCAGTGTCAACATTAATATTAAGCAAGAATTATTCTAGAGATCTTAAACATGCAGTTAAGTATTGTATTTTGTGTCTAAATCACTCAAGAATGAAGAATGTAACGTGATTAGTCCAATAAATGTAACAAAGCATTTTGTTTAAATTAGTTATATTGGGGACCCTGTAACTATTATTTTCATCCTTTTTGTTGTTCTTATAGTTTAAGAGCACAATGTTATTTTTTATTACATTTGACTTTTGTGCACTTAAATTCTGTTCTTATAGTGAATCAAGGGTGGGTGCGCCTCAGTCTTTCAATTTTATGCACTTGATAGGAAGAAATTATCCTGATGAACTCCTCAAATCATCTTCCATCAATTTGATTTCTCTGAGATTGAAAATTCCCACATTTCCTTCATAAGTGATTGGATTCATATATTTTGCTTATTTGCATGGTCTCCAGCGGAGGGCACACCGTATACTGCGTGTTACATTTTGGTACACATCTGCAGCAACACGTGGTAAGCCGTGTATACTGGAGAATGAAGTTGACTAAAAATCAGTAAGAGAAATGCTTTCATGCTAATGGCTAATGGTGTACATCAGCGAGATTGAAGGATTAGCAAGCTAGATGATCAAAGAAATACGTAACATGAGTTAAGTGAAGATGTTATATCCAGCTGTTTTTTGAAAATAGAGTCACAAGAATAAAAAGGAAGCTGCTTTTCATCATTCTAAATAAAATGCAGAATCGTTATCACTTATCACAGTGTTCTCAAATTGAAGTGCTGCATGAACAACCGTGATTGGCTGTTACGATTTCCAAGATCTACTTCTCTAAATCAATAGGTAACCCGCAACAGGTGAATATGAACTTATGATAGTTTGCTAAACGAAAATAAAAATTGCGACTTTATCACCAGATTCCAGTTACATGATGCCTAATACAAATAGTTTTTTATGCCTACTGAAACAGAATTTGATACTGATACTCAGAATTGTGCAGTGAACTCCGTAATTCGCGTGGTATAGTCAGTTGGCATCATAACAAAACAACATAACTTCCATGGATCAAAGTACAAGAAGCAATCTGTAAATGCATGCACAAGAGAAAGTAGCAGAAATGGAAACAAGGGGAAAATTACAGATAGAATTCGAATAGAAGAGAGAATGTGTTGCATTTGAATCAAATTCTGAGATATATTGAAGAAAATGAAGTCATCATCCAAGAGAGATAAGAGATACCTGCATTGTTCGTGAGAACTTGAAGTCCTTGAGAGGTACCCTTTCTTAGGAGACACTACATAGGGATAGGGCAGTTGTTGATTGCTGGAATCGACAGCCGTTGAAAATTTCGCTGTTGGTTGGGGAGTCACGCGCACCTCCCCAGTAGAAACAACAATGGTGAGCAGCGTGGGATCATCCTCGTTGGCTGAGTCCCCCAACGTAGTGGAGGCCTGGTCTCTGCCCTCCACACCCAAACCCTGTTTCTCCACATCATCAGCTGCGGCACCAATTCCATTTGAGCCCTCATTCTGCATTTGATCTTTTATTTACAGCAATTGCCACCGCTCCTCCTCCAATTCCACGACAACCAGATTCCCCAAGAACTTTTTAAGACAAGAAGATTAAGAAGAAAACTCGAGAAACTCAAAACCCTAGAAAAAGGCCTAAAGATTAAAGCTTCAGTTCCGACACAAATCTGAATCTGAAACGAACAACAACAACTTCGATTATTATTCACTGGAGACTGCAGAGATACAAAACTTATGAGTGAATGAATGAAAACCACGAACTGAAGCAGACAGTGTTAATAAATTAACCATATATCTATATTTAAGACATGAAATTTTTTCCATTAAAAATTGAAATAAAAAAAAAAAAGAGTTGAAAGCGAGAAGAGAACCTAGTAGCAGTAGCAGTAGGTAGTAGGCGGAGACGATAGCTTTTTGGAGGCTTTGAGAAGTGCAGACGACGACAACGAGGACAGAGGAGGCGATAGTACTGTCTACTGTCGTAGTAATAGTCGGAAAGTGGGGATATAGGAGGAATTTAATATATTTCTGACTTTCCTAATTTACTCATTTATTCGTGTTTTCTATATTTGCCTACCGAATGCATGTATCGTTTTGCCATTAAAATATACGGAGTACTCCTTTTAATTATTTCAATGACGTAATTTGGGCGCTCTCATCCAATTAAATTATAATATATAAGATGATAATATATTTTTATTTTGTAAAAAATATATTATCATATTATATAATGAAATAAACTATATTATTTCGGTTCGAATTCGATTCCTATTATTGTTTAAGTACATTATGCGAATTCCACCTAAATTATAAGTAAATTTCATAACTTTCTCCTAGACTATAAATTTTAAAATTTAATGGAATTTTGTGAACTTACCTATACAGTTCAGAATAGAAGGATTATTTGTTTAATTTTAAAGTTAATAAGAGTTTTATGTAATTTAAACTTAATTTAAACCCCAAGGGGTAGCTCAATTGGTAAGGGACCACGCCTCAATAAACGGATGTCCTGAGTTCGACTCGTGCTAAACTCTTGAGGGGCCACTAGAGGCTTACCCGGTCATTAACTTCAGGACCCCGGGATTAGTCGAGGTGCGCGTAAGCTGGCCCAGACACTTGATCATAAAAAAATAAAAAATAAATAAAAAAACCTTAATTTATTTATTCTAGCATTGAAAAAGAAGAAGAAGATAACTTTATTTATTTCTCACTTTTAGAGGGAGGGAATTAAAAATAAAAAAATAAAAAAGAGGTTATAATGGGTTTGTGTATATTAATGAGCTCATCCTATTCTAAGGATTCTTGCATGTGTTTGAAAACACATTATCTACATTCATATAGGACTATCTCATATTTGTGGGAGGTAGGGGTTTGGGTAGTATGGTTTCGATTTCGGGACTTCTTATGTGGAAAAAAAAAAAAAGAAGAAAGATGTTAACCACTTAATCTTTAGAAAAATAATTAGATTCAAAATTTAAGCAGAAATGTTCTACAATTTAGGCATAGCCTTCTCAAAGCTTCATGTTGTCAAAATTCTTCATTAACCATTTTATTTTTTTGGTAAAAAAAAAAAAAAAAACATAATATTAATTAAACATACGGATATTTGGCCAAAAATCCTATTTCAAAATTATCTATTGGCTAAAGTCCACCTATACCTTTTTTACTTTCTAAAGTCCTAACTAAAAAAAATTTAATGGCTCTGGTCCTTTTTTTTTAAAATCAATTTATTTTATGGACAAAATTGGCCCCGGTCCTTTCATCTTCCTTCTGTCCTCCTTTTATCCTTTTTCATCTCCAACAAATTTCGCAGTGCCTCCGACGTCAATCGGCAAAAAGAAGCAGCCTTCCAACATCTCGTCCATCTTCAGATCTGTGAACCTACCCTTCCGTTCACTAAATCTGACCTTCGTCCAAGAGTTCGGGCTTCTGCGCGAGGAATTGCTAGTAGATGTGATGAACAGTCGGCGGTGGCTCTAGAAAATTCTTCGATTTCCTCTTCGTCATCGCTATTTGTTGTAAAATATTCTGCTTAGAAATTACGGTTTCCTCGTGAATTCGATGGAGAAATCATTCTCGCTGGCCACTTCAGAGAATTCAGATCAACTGATTAATTCCCCCAGCAATTTATGCTCCAGCTCCAATCACGTTTTGGCGGCTCACTGCTCCAGCTATGATTGCTTGAGATCCGTAGATCTGATGGTGAATTCGAAACTCGGATGTGATATATATATATATATATTTTTTCTCAGCATCCAAACGGAGCCTTTTTGATTTACTCCTCAAACTTCTGATTTACTCCTTTTATGTGATTTCTGAGAAAATATTGGAAAATGAAAGAAGTCAGAAATGTGAATTTTTAGATGCAAATATTAATTTTCATTTAGGAAAATTAATTTTTTGTTTGGTTGATTGGAAAATATAAGAAAAAGAAAGAATTTTTTTTTTCGACGTAGTGACTAATGTTTTCCGGCGTAGTGACTTGCATTTTCCGGCGTAGGGAACCAACACATGTCACTACAGGGTGTGACGTAGTGAACTTGGGAGTTGGGAGTGTAGGTGGCATTGAAGGTTGTTAGAAAAGATGAGTATTTTTGTCCAATTCATGCTAAAAGGACTTTTGAGAAGAAAAATCTTTTGAGATGATATTTGACATGAAAATCTTCTAAATGAGGATCTTTAGCCAAATTCTCCTTAAACATAAGCAATACAGCGGAAATAGTTGATGCCCTAGGCTTCACAGTTCAAAGCTAAAGTAACACATGTAGGTGGCCTCTCAAAAACAACAAAATTTAAGTTTTCTAAATAGTCATTTTTGGCAATTAAGCACATCGGCACAGTGATTATTTTTCCTGTAAATATGTCGAAGTGAAACCTTCAAGAAGATCTCTATAAAAAAAAAAAAAAAAAAATTGCAATCATTAACAATTGGACTTTAAGTGATGAGTGTTGTATTTGAAGACCATTCGTACTGCTTGAGGGGCATGTAATGTGCACGTACAACTGTACACTATTATGTGGAGATGAAAAGGATGAAGTAGCTTTTGTTTTAAACAAAGAAGTGGGAGTTGAAATAATTGAAAGATGGAAATTCTGATAGGAAACACTAAACAGGATCAGGATGGTCATAGAGACACACACACACTCATCCATCAGAAAATGTTAAAACATTCTAATCTCACCAGACAATGACAGTCAACCGCTACCCGACTTGACTTCACCTACACGACTTGAAAAGGCCGGAAGATATTATATATGGTAAAACCTCATCAAACCCACCAATCAGATTAGTGGATCTATAACAGGGTTGGGAATAGGATGACCAATTGCCTTCTCTACTACAGGGGAATGCTCATTGCACTTCATCCACATCCAATCCATCACTCCGTACTTTCTACCTACAATTAATATATATATATATATATATATATATATATATATATACACAAACAGTTTAATAATTTAATAGATTATTTTCTTATCTAAAATTACAATGATTCAACAATCAATTTTCAAAACACAGTCTGTGAAACACTTTAACAGTATTTACTATTGGATACTATAACAACTGTTTAATAGTCTGTATCTTTAAAACCGACCATTGGATTACTGTGATTTTTGGCAAACGTGACATACATTAGAAGATTATCTAATCCAAAGGTCGATTTTTTAAAATATCAATCCCAACAAAAAGTAGAGCTTAAATTAAGTTAAATTTTGAAACCTCCATCGATCAATGACATTCGCTTCTGTTTCTGTCATTTTCACGAAAAAAAGAGTTTTAAAGAATGATGAAAAAAGAAAAAGCAGACTACTGGATCGGACTGCCTTATAAATGTTTCAGTGAATTTAAAAATTACCCTCGATCGATCACCATAGCATTTGTGACTCGTCTTAATGTCTCGATCTCTGCAAACTGGCTCCCACCAGATTCTGCAACCCATTTAGTCACTAGGGCCCTTGTCCTATCACGGCCAACTCTGAACCCAGCTCTTTGATATTTCTTCCCAAAAATGGGCATATATGCATGGATATATGGCGAGTCACATGCATGCATGCTTCATATTTTATCAATTGCAATGTGGATTGTGGACGGTATAGGAGATGAAGTAATGATGGATTCATGGAGTCAATTGCACATATACATGCATGTGTAACAAAAGGCAAAAGGGGATCGGAATTATTAATTTGATGATTTGATTCTTTCCCTGGCCAGGCCTCCACAAACTTTAATTAAATTATAAAATTAAAGCAAGCTAAGTGTACGTAAGGGTCACAAAAGCTAATTAAGCTAGCGCGCGCAAGAAGTACTAGGTGAACCCAGGGCCAAGTAATTCTTTAATTCCCTCTTTCCACGTACTACTGGGAATAAATCAAATCCTTGAATTGCCATGTAAGGCACTCGATCCCCCTTTATTCCAACAAATTAAACAGCATGCATACTCCATCTGCTGCTCCTCTTATAAATTTCCAGTACGTGCATTCAATCATCTCCAAGTACTCCCATTCTCATCGATCTATCAGCATATAATTCGGCCTCATATATTCTCTTGAATATATTTAACCATGATCCCTGAATCAATGAAGCCCGACAGCTCATCAACCGAAGGAGAGAAACAAAAACAGCTGGATCGTGAAGTTAGAGATATGGTATCTGGGCTGACTCATCGCCTCGGCGATCTTCAGCAAGTTCATAAACTTGGTTCAAGCCATGAAGGTGAGGATGGTCATGATCATGGTGTGAGAGTCATTACGCTTGCCGGAAATAATGCTGGAGCCAGCCTGCGAAGCGAGTTGGATGACAAATCCACACCTGATCAGGGCCTCTCGCTTGGGGACCAAGACGCGCTGAGTACCTATGTCAACAGCAATTTCCAAGCCATCAACAACTCTATCATGCTGGGTGGTTCCTACTGCACCAACGATCCTGGTGTTCATTTGGATGTCTCTGATTTTTTTGAGCCTCATCATGCCCATAACCCAGATAAGCATGGAAAGAAGGGGAAGAAAAAAGACAAGGAACCCCATCATTCTAATTAACCTTCCTTCCATGCATATATGCAACCGTTACAAAGTATTCCTATAAAATGTTGACAAAAAAGGAAAGTGCTGCGAATTTTTAAAACTGCCCATTAAATTCAGCTTTTCCTTCTTTGTAACAATTTAGTAAGGATACTTTATACTGGTGCATAGCAATGCTCAAGAAATAAATATAAATGTTTGTACTGCTTTTGAATTCAAGCTTATGCACTTTAAGCTTGGAAGTACTGGTTTAAAACATTAGTTTGAGTGTTTCTATATCTATATCTATATTATTATATATATAAATTAAGTTGCTATCCAAACATATTATGTGTCATCATACAGTTATGTTGATTGGCTGATTGTATCATTTTTATAATGAAAATAATGACTCTACTGTTCCCCTAGCTTGTTAAGTAGCCATTCATTGATACTGATCCAATTCTGAACTTTCTTTCTGAATTCAATAAACTTCTATGCCTACCTTAACTTGTTATATGCTGCATTCTTCAAAAAGTGAGACAGGGCCCATTTGGAAGGTGCCCAATCTCAATCTGGTCAGAATGTCTGGATCGATATGGTATGAATGACCTAATCTGTTAATCTGATTATAATTTGAATTCAAATGACCCATTAATTAATGGATCGCGTTGATACGAATACAGGGTCTTTAAGTAAGATAAAAACCTAATCCGACAAAACAGAATGATTATATTACATATAATTATCTTGTATTTTTCAAGTATTGCATATTTACAGAAATGATTCTATCCGTGCATGCTAAAAGTCAGCATGAAGCTCATAGGTGATTGTTTGATGCATATTTTGAAAAATTGACCGTTAGATTAGATATTATGCATATTTATATAACTATAAATATTCCACAATTTTCTATGAACTTCGTGCTGACTTTGTCAGTAAAATCAGCATACGCTTACTAGATCGGGACTCTGCATATTTATATAGCTATAAATAATATTAATAACCTGTCGTCAATAATTTATAAGTCCAGTGTATTGTATTCTTAAATTTAAGAGAGGAATTTTGGATTCAAGCACATGTGTATGCATTGAAACCCATTTGTTAATATTAAAGGGGTTTATTGTAGGAATAAGCTAGTTTCAATAGCTTGAAATTATTAATAACGGGTTGAATTGAAATATCAGGCCATGTGTGTATCCAAATATTAATGGATTCAAGTTTGCTTTCATATATTTTTTATCTACCCGTGTGGCCGTGTTATCAGATTGAATTGAATTGATTAACTGATGTATCAAATTAATTGGATTCAAATCAGCCCCAGCCGATCCAAGTCCGATCCATTGACAGCCCTAATTGGAAAAAGTATAAAAATTAGTATTTATATTGAACCCAATAGGATACGCCAATTAATGACATTGGTTGAAGAAAGTTTTAAGTGCAAATGTGCAATTTAGTTCATGAGCTGGGACTGTAAAATTTCCTTCACCCGTGGACTTTGGAAACATGACATAGGCCAGCTGGTTGACAGCAGGCATAGCTGGTAAACTTTAAATTGGCTTTCTTATGTAGACTTACTCCAATTTGGGCTTGTGCTTTTGGGTTAGATTTTGCTATCTTCACTACCAAACAGTATACTAACTGTTTCAAAGGGGATAGATAGGCTTGGATTCAACACTCCTAAATGAAAGAAGCAATACACTACGGGCAATCAAAACAGTACGTATTTTCCTTTTTGATTTCACAAAATCATTCTAGTCTAATTGCCCAAATTTCAACCAAAAAATGTTCTGATTGGATTGATTTCAATATCAAGCTGTGTCCTGTTTTTTCGTTTCTATTTACCCATACATTCAATCAAATACTATCTTTCTGCTTGGCTGGGCTTTAAAGAAGGAGGCCATTCTAATCATCATCATACGCATTACAACTATATATGTCTTTCTTCATTCATGTACACCCCCGCACAAAATAACAAAAAAGAAAGAAAGAAAAAGAACACACAGAGAGAGCTAGTATTTAACTATTTATAATTAGCACAAACTAACCTACTTATGTTGGATTGGTAGTTTGATTTGGTTAAAATGAGTGCAGTGGCAGAGTGAAAAACCTGAGCTTTAACATTGAACTCCACCCTGCTTCTCATTAAATGGTACATAAGATTCCTTGCATGTGCACATGAAAAACTACCCTGTTTCAAATTTCATCTCATATTGTGTTTGCTTCCCCATTTTTATTTCACAAACTCAATGACCATGACTTTCACTTGGAGTCATTGGCCAAACATTACAACCATGAATTTGAGTTAAAAGGAAACAGTTAATAGGAAATTTGGAAAGCAGGCTTAAGGACACCGTGTATCACAAGTGACTGTGATGACTTGTAATTGTGGTTCTTGGCTCTTCATCTCTGCAGTTTCTTGGGCTAGTTTCGTGACACTCATGCAATTCTGTGCCTCTTTGTTCTTTCCCCACAGAAGTATGTACAATCCCACAATTACAGTGAACGATCCCAACAAACTGCTCATTATAGTGCCATTGGAGAAGGTTAGCAGTATTGACAAAAATTTGTTACTCATATACGAGTCTTAGGAGTAATTCCAAGGACTTACCTTCCAAGATGAAGTTGCTCATGCAGGATGGGGATATCAATCATTGCTGCCATTATCTGAACCAGGGGGCTGAATGCTGCAGTGAAGACGGGACCCCTTTTCTTGACACACCAGGACATCCCAACATAGCACAAGCCCGATCCCACCATCCCCTGCATTCACCCACATATCACAATATGTTGGTTCAATCCCCAAGCTTTGATCAAATTCAACAAACATTCTTAACCACTATTACATGCCCCCTTATAAAGTCGTAACATAGCACAATATATGTTGGTTCAATCCCCCAGCTTTGATCAAATCCAACCAACATTCTTAACCACTAGTACATGCCTATAAAGTCGTACCATTACCCTAAGCTTGTTTAAGCAACATATACACTTGCATTTGTTTAGCTATCACTTTGGTTTTGGCAATTGTAGCTATATATGCCATATAAAAAAAAAAAAAAATTGATATTAGTTATTAATTTCATCTATATTAGGAAAACATATTCAAGAAATTACATTTAGAATTCATCTTCAATAATATTTTTATATAGCAAAACTAAGAAATGTCGTAGAAAAACACACCCCTATAAATTATTATGACTTCCATCCGAAGACATAATTGCAAGTTTGCAAAATAGATGCAGCAATATATATATAGAAGGGGCAAAGCCCGGCGAAAAACAACTACACAGAACAGAACTGTAGATGCAGCAATATTTACAGAAAGAGGTATACTTACCGCATACAGGACAGTTAAAATTTCAATTTTTCCTTTCAGAACCCATATAGAAAGGTCCCTATTTGTGGACAAACTTAAGATAGCAGACTGAATGGTGCCAAAGAAAGACATGATGGCAGTGCTGGAATACTGGCATGGGTATCTCCTGCCAATATTTGATTGAATAAGAAACCATGAAGACCACAACAGGGTTCCTGCAATCAAAGCAATGGAACCAATTGTCCATCTCTCTCTCTTCTTAGCTGAGCTCAGCCTGATAGCCTGATCCATGGTTCCAGTCGCAGCTTGCGAGTGTGAATAGTTAAATAAAGGCATTCCTTTGTAAAGAGTCAATATCATGGCACCGCCAATGCACACTATTGTACCAAGTATTTTGGCTCTCCCACTGTTGCTTTTTATGCTTACAGACTCTAACCTGTTATCACACGATGGATTGACAGCAAATTAAGGAGAGAGTAACATTAATATGATATGATCTAGCTAGGTAGTGTAAAGTTACTTCCATAAATAAAACAATGTTAACATAATTGAGGTGCTTATTATTTATGCATTACCCGAATGGCAGTGCCATTATAAATGTGATCACAGGCACCATGTTGATGAAGGCACATGAGAAAGTGGCAGATGTGTATTGAATTCCAAGAAGGAAGAAGTATTGTGTCAGGGATGACCTACAATTAGAAATCAGTACTAACGTGTTACCTGTTATAATGATAATCAATAAATGATATCAAAAAAATTTAAATAACTACAAGACACAAGCAAATGGAAAACCCATGAAATTCATGTTAATATAACTAACATACCCGACAATTGAACTGAAGAAAAGGTAGCATAAGATGCGAAGTGTGAGCTTGGGTCTGCTGGTCCTGCAGCAAAACTTAGTTCAGCTGAATGATTTAGTTATACAATTATATGTGTCTGGAAGATGATGGAGTTAAGGCTATGGGCATTTTGCAGGCTAATATAACTATCAAAATCCTTTAAACAACAAAATAACTGGGTGGTGGCAGAGGAGTGAGAAGGTCCTACCTTTCCCAAAAGTAACCAATTGGAGCTAAGAAAATGGTAGATACTGACAGGCGGTAGGTGATGAAGACCAAATGGTTCATTCCCTCATCAAGGACTTTCTTGAGAAGTATATTCACAATGGCAAAGGCAAAATCAACAGCAATCATAGCAATTACGGGTTTCCACTCGTCCAAGCTCTTCAACACAGCCATCCAATATTAATTCAGCACTACTCCTCTGAAAGGCGTAGTAAGGCCTCTAATTATAACTCTCTGTGTTGACAAAATTTCTTGATGTTAGACAACATAGCGTAGACAGCCATCTCTGTATGTCTAAATAGACAGGGTTCCAGAATAAGTGGGCACAAAGCAAGATTAAATTCTTCAAATCACATCAATGCTTTGAGCTACCGACCTTTGACATTAGTTTAATATTTATTCTCTTCTTTTGCCCCTCTTTTGACTGATCTTTTCCAACAAATGGAGATTATTGGGGAATCAATTGCTGGCTCCTACAAAATTATCAGGCATCAAACATGATCTCACCTTCCACGAGTCATAGTTTCGATATTAGCCATGAGTTCTTTGTTTAGATTTTCATCTTAGACTCTCAACTATAATTGGGTGGTACGGGTGTTTAGCATGTGATTCAATTAAGCTTTTTTTTACTATAAATATAACCCTTAAGCATCTTAATTATGAGGAGGGGCAGTTATCCTATACCGAACACACCTCTGACCTCTCATCCTCCTCCTCTAGATAGCGAGCATCTAATACCTTCTTCTTTGAAACAGAAGGAGCAGCATCCTCATTTCTTCAACGTGGGAAGCAAGAACAATTTGTCATATCTTACAAAAATATTGCTGATCTAAAAAGTAAAGATGAGAAAGCAATGGATGCTACTGTTAGCCATTCAGCTGGGTACTCTTAACTCGATCTCCCTATCACCAAATCTAAGTGCTGCCAAGTTTCTGTTGTTTGTTTGGTGCCATCCCAATTCCCGATTCCCAAATTAATGACTTCCTGAATCTACTATTCACAGATCACTTGAGCAATTTTGATTGATGGTAATATATCCATCCTTTCTATATATGGTTAGTACTTTAGTGTTGATTCACTAGCAATGCTGTCACAAATTCAGTAAAAGAAAAAAAGAAAGCATATATTGATCGTATGGCACATTGTGAGGTGCATAAGTTTGGAGATGATAGAGAGAGAGAGAGAAAGAGAGAGGGAGAGGTCCAGGACATCTCTTTTTATAATTGTATATATTACCTGTAGCAGCTTTAATTTCCCATGCAAATTAGTCTAGATTGTCTTGTGGGCTTTCTGCAAGCTAAAGAGAATGGATCACGTATTATGGAGCATTTCCATCAAAAAAATTTAAGAAAAAAGAGGCCAAGAGAGCCCGTAGATGGTAGATTTTTTGGTGATTCGTGTTTTCAGGATGAACTGCAGTGATGAATATAGGAGATACGTTGAGAAGAAAGAAAGAAAGAAATTATAATTAAGTGCCGGTGTCATTTAGCTTTCTGGAGAAACTTCCCTTGAACTCCTTAATTACTTTCTCCAATTGTGCAGCATTGGAATTTGGGAGTGTTGGATAATGGTTCTTTACGCTAAATAGCTAGCAACTTTGTGGAAAGACCATGACCATTCTTTATGAAGACGTTTTTATTTTGTGTCGGATTTACCGTACTACTTTTCCTTTAGTGCAGTGACAGTTACCACATCGAATAACTAACAACACTACGTTTCTCTGCAAGTGGAAAGTGGAAAGTGGAAAGTGGAAGCCACCAAGCTGTTAATTACTGTGCATGTAACACTTGCATTACGCCATTTGTGTTATTCACTACTATACTTGGCTTGCCTTCAATTCTCTCTTGTGACATTGCTTATTTGAAAGATCCGTTAATGGAATTAAAACTTTGTTGATCGAGTTGAGATGAGAGAGGTAATAGACTTGTGAACTCCAAGAGATGGATGGGTGACTTCTGAAATACTAACATGAATGGCTCTTTTGTATCTCAAATATTGAAATGGAGGAAAATGAATTGCCACAGAGGTCGATCATAGTAGGGGCAGAAATGTTGGGTCTATTTGTATGGAATCACCCTAACAAAATTTCTCACCACCCACTTGGCCGGAGAAGTAAATTTGGGCTTCCTTTTTTTCATTTTGTACGTACGTAGTCACCCTGCAGGCAGTCTACATATTCCAGCTTTCTTTAGATGACCCTCTCTCAAATTCATAATCTATTGGTAATATGCATCACAGAATCTGCTCAGTGCCGGCCTAACCCTTAGGCCAAGTAGGTCTTTACCTTAGGCCCCCAACAGCCCAAGGCCCCAGCAGCAAAATTCCTTAGGCTAAGGTTTATTTTCCAAACAGGCCCTATTCCTAAGAGTGCAAGTGCAGTACTATGGCTCCTCGATCACTTTTCAAAACTTATTTTATTATACTTAAGCCATCTCCGGTGTTTGCATATATTCATATGGAAAGTTATGTTTTACGTACATCTGCATATATGGATAGCAATATATGTATTCTGCATATTGTGCAATTTGGGTGTTTCAATTCAATAGTAATGCATATGCAACTCTAAAAAATGAAACAGCCACTGTTGAGCCAAACTGAATTCCATATTTGGATATCAGTTTGGCTCAATGCATTTATTGCTGTATCATCATTTTTCTTCCAACCAACCAAAAAATGGATATGACACCGCGCCTCTATTCATATTCATATTCATTTTGATTTTGATGATAAAAAAATGAATATGAATCACCAATTTTGTATTTCATCATTGGAGATGGCCTTATATATATGATTTAAAAATAGAAATGGTAGCCGAATTAAAAACAAAATTCATAGCTTTTATATATATATATATATATATAATTAATGTTGGTGTAATAATTTATTATATGCAAAATATTTGATATGGAAATTTATGTGATATACTAATAAAACCATATATATGTAAGAGTACATGGAGATGTTAGAAAGGATGGAAATGGAGAGATTAATGGAGATGTACGGCCATGGGACCGTACAAATCGAGCTCCCTAGCTAGAATGATATAAGAAGACTTCTATTCAAACTTAATTTCTTATATTACTTGAAATACTTTTCTAATTGTAATATATGTAAAGTTATGTTTTGGACCGGAGAGAGAGATCGAGACAGTTATGCATGCGGAAAATTTTGGACCGGACCAGAGCGGAATATGTTCCGTCTTACACTTTCCTTGATATATATTAGAATAATATTAACCATCCCCTCAGCCTTTGTGCACATGCTTACACTATAATCTTTGATTTGGGACAATGCCATATCAAGTACAAGAGAAAATCTTTCCAAAAGTTGAATGAAAATTCTTTCATACGGGGAGAAGATCACAATGGCTGTGAGGGGACTGATCTTCTCTTTTCCTTTTCTTTTCTGCTGGGCAAAGTGAAAATTCCAGTCACTAAAAGTGAAGACCTCATCTCAGGGCATGCAGGATCCTCAACACTGGAATTTCTAGTACATGCACCCGATAAAATCGTTACCCCTCATCTCAAGTCATCTTTTCCTTTCATAATTAATATAAAAAAAAAAATGGAAAATGCTACCTGCAAAGAAAATTTTTTACCAAATAGAGACAATTAATGGTACGTAATTATTCACTTTACTCCTTATAAATTTGACCTGATCGACTTCCCTTTACCTTCCTACAATTTGAAAATTATATTTTACCCGCCCCGCTTTAATTACTCACGATTGAATAGATGATTGCATTGACATTGTTTGAAAGAGAGAGAGAGAGAGAAAAAAACAATTCTAATTAAAAGGTGAAATGAACATGGACCAAACTTAAATTGAATAAATTAAAATATAATTTTCTCTCATAATTATTGGAAGATGCATATATCCCACGTTTATCCGCCATTAATTCATTAACAAGCTTCAGTAGGAATGATACTGCTGAAATTGAAAAGGCTAAAGTTATTTGAGCTTGGTCTGTTGCGTGAAGAGACAGCAGTCCAGCAAGATCTAAACACCCGCCGTATAAAAAGTTGAAGCCAAATGATAATTTATTGGGACCCTTTTTGAGAAGAAATTCTCGCAACACTTTGTTAGCCAAAGAAGCAGCAAAAACTTTTAGACAGAGCACAAATGCATTTGGCATCTGTCCAAATAGATAAAATGAATAAAGAACCAATATATATATATATATATATATATATATATATATATGCACGTAAAATTAAAGAGACTCTTGTGGGGGCGTGGCTTTTGAAGAAAGAAAAGAGTCAGTATATACATTCCTTTTACCTTTCATCTCCTAATTATCTTTTGACAAAAATAAAAAACAATTAAATAGGTCTTTTCATCATGTGTACACTACACATGCATGATGCAGTGCATGATTGTGTGATATATTTGAGTAAGGTTTTTTGTGTTAAGAAAATAACAAAGGATTCGCTATATATATATATATATAGGCATTGGAAAAATCCATGAATAGGTTGTGGCTAAGTAAAACAAGGTTCACTCAATAATGGGATCAGAACAATTTTGTTCTCTATCTCGACGTGGATGTCAAGGAAATAACAAGAGCCTATTCAAGGGATTAGGACGGATCCATGCCAGCTCTTCGATCTACCTCTGTCTTCTTTTTCTTCTTCTTTTTTTGTTATAATAAATTGGGGCCTAAGCCCATTAGCCCAACAAATCAACAAAATCTATTTCTAACATACCCAGACGAATCAGAAAAGAGCAAATAAAAATTAGGTATGATGAGGGGAAAATACGGCTGTAGAGATGGAAAATTTCTATCCAATCACAAATTGCCAAATGGCTT
>JAESVK010001274.1:1044066-1071899 GCA_017140935.1 Hamamelis virginiana
AGTTCAACAAGTCCTTAAACAAGCCGGATTCAAGAACACGTGATCATTACCCTTGAATCGAGAAATCTACCACGAGAAGAATCAGAGGATTTTTATCTTTTGTAAAAGATCAACAGAGATTGTACTTCACATTTTTCAAATATAAATCAAAATCAACATTTGTCTACTCTCTTTTCGGTGTTTATTTTAAAAACACGAAATTTGTGTGTACAACGGCATCTTATAAAAACCGACATTATAGCTATTGGATCAAGGTCGATGACTCGAGGTCAGTTACAAGACGAAGATCACGCTAATCAAAAGGTCAAAGGTATAGCTGGAAGTAACGGTCATACAGAGAATCTGCAGTATCAGCTATACACCAGGGAAATCAGCCACAATCCGTGAGAAAAATAAGCTCGAATAGACGAAGGACGCACTCTATTTAAGGAGGTAAGAAACACAAACAGACAGAACAAGAAAAACTCTATTCTTATTCAGTTCTGAGCACTAACTTGATCGTCGGAGGGTTTTCGCCGGATTCGATCCGGCCTCTCTAATATTGTTTTGCAGGCTTGAGACTCGGTGTTTGGACACTCGCTGAAACTTGCATTATCAGCTGGCGCCGTCTGTGGGAAACTGAGCAAAAAGCCTTTTTCCATTCTAATAATCCCCTATTGATAATGCCAATCACGAGATCTCAAGCATTGATGGAAGGTGAAACGTCAACAAGGATTCTCATTCAGAATCAAGCAGCAGATGATGAAATGCACGATCGGTTTCGGGAAATAACCACTGCCATAGAAAAGATCATGAAGCAAAATGAGGCTGTTTTAGCCCAAAATGAAGGACTTCGATGACAAATCCAAGGGCAAGCAATCGTGCAAGACAAAGGAAAAGCCGTGGTGAATGAAGCCGACCACCCAGAGTCACAACGATCGGCCGCACCAACTAAGAGCAACATGATAAGAAATGAAGAGATTCATCAGCCTCGAATAAGATCTGAGGTGAGACGTAGAAACGAGCAACGCTCTGGACTGCGACAAGGACAATATTCTGCCTCTCTGAGGGATAGAAGCACTGAGGATGGGTCCCGGAGGAGAAGGGATAGAAGTGTTGAGGTCCATTCTAGCAAAGATCGACGAGAAGCAGAGGTTCAAAAGAAAAAACCCAGATC
The DNA here is from genome assembly GCA_017140935.1 of Hamamelis virginiana. Taxonomy (NCBI): domain Eukaryota; kingdom Viridiplantae; phylum Streptophyta; class Magnoliopsida; order Saxifragales; family Hamamelidaceae; genus Hamamelis; species Hamamelis virginiana. The sequence goes on from JAESVK010001274.1 coordinate 1,045,223, forward strand.
AACACATCAGAGCAAAGACGTTGATGTACGAATGAAATATATGGATGCTCGGCTGGGGGTATTACTTGAAGCAGTAAAGGAGAAAGAACCTTTGGGAATTAAGGAGTTAGTGCAGTCAACCGACCCGCCGTTTACACAGCGGATATTAGATGAGCAACCACGCAAGAACTTCAAGATGTCGAACATTGATGTCTATGACGGAACTACATATCCGACCGATCACTTGGAGGCATTCAAAGAAGCGATGATTTTAGAAGGAGTGTCAGACGCTATAATGTGTAAAACATTCCTGATTACCTTAAAGAAAACGGCAAGAGATTGGTTCAAAACTTTGAAGCCTGGGACGATCCATAGTTTCAAACAGCTTAGTGAGGCTTTTGTGGCCCGCTACATCTGGAATCGAAGGACGAAGAAGACAATTGCATATTTGCTCGGCTTAAGGCAAGGGAAGGAAGAAACTCTGAGCAAGTATTTACAACGGTTTATAGCAGAGACCCATGAGGTAGACGGGTTAGACGAAAAAACAACAGTTTCTGCACTCACGAACGAGCTCCGGGCTGGACGCTTATTCTATTCCCTGACAAAGAACCCTCCAGCAACATTGGCAGCCCTGTTAACAAGGGCTGACAAACACTCAATAACAGAAGAGATGACGAATGACAGAAAGGAAAAAGAGAGGGAAGAAACCAAAAAGAGAGGAGATCGGGTAAAGGCAGATAAGGTGGAGCCACGACCTAAATTCAATGAGAAGAAAAGGGAAACGAACCAAGACAGATTCGACAAACATCGGCGATTTGAAGAATACACACCGCTGCGTGTGTCTGTCAGTGAAGTTTTTTCTCGAAATCAAGCGAAAGGGATTAGTACGCTGGCCAAAAAGGATGACTTCCAACCCAGGATATCGAGACAGCCAAAGATACTGAGAGTTTCACAAATACATCGGCCATACAACCGAAGATTGTGCAGATCTTATTAATGCGGTGGAAGAATTGATCAGGAAAGGTTATTTGAAAGAGTTCCTGCACAATAGAAGGGATCGTGCCGAACCAGAGAGGAAAGAAGACGAGCCTAGACTCATAAACAGACCAACAGGGGCGGAAATAAGTGTAATACATGGAGGATTGACAATCCGAGGAGAGACGAGGTCTTCCCGAAAAGCACATGCCAGAGAAGCGAGAAGGAGCCCCCCAAGGAAAGTTATGATCGTAGAAATTACGATAAGAGATCCTGTTATCAGTTTCTCCGACGATGACTTATAGGGCCTCCATCAGCCACACGATGACGCTTTGGTAATCTCTGTTATCATAGCCAACCATCCTGTTCGCAGGGTATTGGTGGACACAGCTCCAGCTGACATCCTGTTCAAACAAGCATTTGACAGAATGGGTCTAGATAAGTTTGTCCTAAGTTCGACCACTGGGACTCTCATTGGTTTCACAGGGGCGTCAGTAGAAGCACTCGGATGGATAACATTACCGGCAACAATCAGAGAACTGCCGAATATAAGCACTTAAATGATTAATTTTCTAGTCGTTGAATGCCCGATAGCATACAACGTAATAATTGGCCGACCAGCACTTGGCCAGTGGAGAGCAGTGGTATCGACATATCATTTATCTCTGAAATTTCCTTTACCAATGGGGGAAGTAGGGACAGTTAAAGGGGATCAAGGGATTGCACGAGCTTGCTATTCTACAGCCTTAAAAGAGTTGAGGGATTCATAGCAATTATTGGAAGGTGACCCACCCTCCAAGTTACTAAGCACAGAAGCCAAAAATGAATTGGCAGAAAGGGAGCCAAAAGTCATCGATGGAAAACCAGCAGAAGAAACAGTCAAGATACAAATCTATCCTACAATGGAGAGTAGAACAGCCCAAATCAGAGCAACTCTGAAAGGAGAACAAAGGGAACAAATAGTCAAATTGTTGAAAGATAATTATGACTTATTTGCCTGGTCGCATGACGAGATGCCCGGAATTCCACCGTCGATCTAGCAACACAAGCTGAACATCGACCCAGATTACCGGTCAGTGAAACAGAAGAGGAGAACTTTTGCTGAGGAAAGACATCAGGCAATAGACGATGAGGTGAAAAACCTCTTGGATGCAGGGTTTATCAGAGAGGTGATTATCCAAAGTGGCTCGCAAATCCAGTCGTCGTGAAAAAGAAGTACGGGAAATGGCGAATGTGCATCGACTTCACTGATTTAAATAAAGCTTGCCCCAAAGACAGCTTCCCTTTACCGAGAATAGATCAGTTAGTCGATGCAACAGCCGGGCATGAATTGTTGAGTTTCATGGATGCATATTCAGGGTATAACCAAATACCAATGCACCCAGACGATCAGGAGAAAACAGCCTTCATTACTAGACGAGGTACGTATTGTTATGTAGTAATGCCTTTCGGGTTGAAAAATGCAGGGGCAACGTACCAACGCCTAGTCAATAAACTCTTCGGAGAACTCCTCGGAAAAACTATGGAAGTCTACATCAACGATATGCTAGTAAAGAGCCTGGAATCAAAAGATCATGTCCAACATCTAAAGGAGTGCTTCGCCATTATGAGGAAGGCACGGATGAAGCTCAATCCGAACAAGTGTGTCTTCGGAGTCGAGTCTGGACAGTTCATTGGCTTTATGGTAACTAAAAGAGGAATTGAGGCAAACTCGGATTAGATTAAAGCTCTAGTCAACATGAGTTCTCCAAAGTCAATAAAGAGGTACAGCGGTTAACAGGGAGGATAACAGCGTTGAATCGATTCATTTCCAAAGCCTCGGATCGGAGTTTGCCCTTCTTCAAAATATTAAGAGGAACTCAAAGGTTCCAGTGGACAGAAGAATGTGAAAAGGCATTTCAAGAGTTGAAAGATTACCTCGGATCCATACCGATGTTATCAAAACCATCATTGGGGGAACCTCTATACCTATATGTAGCGGTTTCTCACACTGCAGTAAGTTCAGCTTTGATTTGGGAAGAAGACGGGACCCAAAAACCAGTCTATTACACGAGCAAAGTCTTTCTGGACGCAGAGACCCGTTATTCAGAAGCCGATAAGATAGCTTTGTCCCTCGTTGTGTCGGCGAGGAAATTGCGACAGTACTTCCAAGCCCATCCAATCATCGTCCTCACAAATTTCCCGATGCGATCGATTCTGCACAGACTGAGCACTTCAGGTTGACTTCTCACTTGGACGGTAGAGTTGAGTGAGTTTGATATCGAGTACAGACCGAAGACAGCTATTAAAGGCCAAGCAGTAGTTGATTTCATAGCAAAGTTGACTCGACGAGGCGGGGCACAAACTGAGCCGTCTGAAAAAAGAAACATATTTTGGGATCTTTATGTTGATGGGGCAGCAAACAGTCGAGGACAAGGGGCGGGTATAGTGCTGAAAATGCCTGAAGGAACAGTGTTTGAACACGCTTTGAAGTTTGTTTTTCAGGCAACCAACAATGAAGCAGAATATGAAGCTATCCTCATGGGATTAAACATAGCTGAAGCAGTCGGGGTACAATTCTTGCGAGTTCACAGTGACTCACAACTAGTTGTAAACCAAATTAAAGGCGGATACGAAGCGAAAGACCCAACAATGATGAAGTACTTTTCCAAAGTAAAGCAAAGACTTTCGAAATTTTCCGAGGTAGAGATCATACAAATTCCGAGGGATTCAAACAGAGGAGCAGACGCTTTGGCAAACCTCGCATCCACATTGGAAGGAAGTAGCGCTAAAGTTATCACAATGGATGTCATCCACAAACCCGCCATAGAGGAAGTTGAGGTAGAAATTCTGGCCATTGATAAACCAGTCACATGGATGGACCCTATCCGAAAGTATATTGAGAATGGGATTTTGCCCGAAGACAAAGAGAAAGCAAGGAGGATTCGAACTCGTTCGGCAAGATACATTATAAGACGAGGAATTTTATATCGAAGATCTTTTACCAACCTCTACTTCGGTGTGTAAGGAAAGAGGAGGCAGAGTACGTACTACGGGAAATTCACAAGGGATGCTGTGGTAATCATTCCGGGGTAAGAAGCTTGGTCCAGAAGGTTGTCAGGCAGGGATATTACTGGACGAGGATGGAAGAACATGCTCGAGAAATCGTCAAGAAATGCGATAAGTGCCAACGCTATGCATCATATATACACCGACCTCCAGCAAAACTCATCCCAATCCCAAGTCCATGGCCTTTCTCACAATGGGGAATGGATATTGTCGGACCACTACCGGAAGCCCTAGGAAGAAAGAAATTTTTGCTTATAGCAATTGACTACTTCACCAAATGGGTAGAAGCCGAGCCACTAGCCAGAATAACCGAGGTAAACACTAAGAAGTTCCTGTGGAAAAATGTCATTTGCAGATTTGGAGTACCTGCGGTAGTAATAATTAACTGAGGAAGACAGTTTCATAACCTGGGTATGAGAAATTTGTGCAGTAGCTTGAACATCGAATTACACATTGCAGCTCCTCGATATCCTCAATCAAATGGGCAGGTGGAAGTTACAAATAGAACGATTCTCCGAGGGTTGAAAACAAAACTAGATAAGGCGAAGGGGAAATGGGTCGAAGAACTACCAAGTATTCTATGGGCTTATCACACAACACCTCGGCGAGCAACCGGGGAGACACCATTCTCTCTAGTTTATGGATCAGAAGTCATGATCCCGGTCGAAATTGCCCTGCCATCCCCAAAAGTAGAAACTTTTAACCCAGGTCAGAATGCAGACGAGCTCCTCCTCAACCTAGATCTCATTGAAGAACGGCGAGAAAAAGTACGATTAAAGATCCTAGCTTACCAAAAATAAATGAAGATGAATTTCGATTGATCAGTTCGCCCAAGAACTCTCCAAATTGGGGACCTCGTCCTTAGAAAAACTACGAAAGCAACACGGGAGCAAGGGGCTGGGAAGTTATGAGCCAATTGGGAAGGACCATACAAAGTCATCGGCAAAGTGAATGAGAATACATTTCAATTAGAAGACATGGAAGGGAAAAAACTGCTGAATGCCTGGAATATGGAACATTTGAAAAAGTACTACCAGTAAAATCAGTTCTTAATAAAATTCTGTCTTTTTCCTATATTTGTTTGATTAATCTCATTTATTTATTTGCGGACAAGTAATAACCTTTGCAGAACAAAATATCGTACTTAAACTCCACGACTGAAAGAAGAAGCATTGTGAGCCAAGACCCTTGAGAAGTCGACCTCAAAGGAGTCAAGCACAATGTAAATCAAAGTTAATAAGGCGGATAAATCCCGACCCAATCATCTAAGCATCAAGAGATGACGATGAATCAAGCTAAGCATCATAAAGATGACGACGAATGAAGGTAAACAAAGACGAGATTTTATCTTAACTTGTTCATTAATTCTTCAAGAAGGTTACATTATATATGTGTCAACCATTTACATTTGCAAAACTAAGATGTACAAAAAGCTTGAAACATCGAACAAATGCATATGACGAGGAAGGAACTGTTCAACGGCCAGAAACTTGTGGTGGTTCGGTGTGAAGAGATAGAACTTCAAGTCAAAGGAACTGCTCAACGGCCAGAAAGTTGTGGTGGTCCGGTGTGAAGAGATAGAAACTTCAAGTGGAAGGAGCAGCTGAACGGCTAGAAGACTCTGGAGGAAGAGGATCCGTTTCAGGAAGCAGAGGATCTTTCTCCATACGCCCTTCTTGATCACCGGATCCAATAGGAGGAGGAACTTCATCGTCCTCCTCATCATCATCATAATCTTCCAGATCGGCAAACTCCAAGTCGGGAAATTTCTTTTTAGCTGTAGCTCGGCAGGAATCAAAACCGGCACCAAATTGAGACACGGCATCATCCCTGCAGGCCTTGGCCATATCCTCAGCTTCCTTAACTGCCCTCTCCAATCTAGAACAACGGTGTTCCGCTGAAGACAAGTCTTCTGTCACTTTAATTATTAACTGCTCCTTCTCTCTCAACATTTCGGCGTCCCTTTCCCGAGCAGTTTTGAGTTCAGCAACTTCGGACCTCAAGGGAGGAATTTATTCCTCAAGTTTCCCTCTCAACAAGGCAATCTCCTTGTTTTTCCTCCGAAGCTCTTCCTCCATCTTTATCGCAGCCTCAATAAGAGAGCGGTTCTTTTTTGTGGTCGAGTAGAGTCTCATCACCACTCCATGACAAAGGATGGTAGCCTGGACCAAAATGAAAAAGATAAGTAAAAAAAAAAAAGAGAGAAAAAAAAGAGAGAATGATTTTTGTCTTACCTGTGCCATCTGATGAATTGCCTCAAGACTCAACTCGTCTAATGCAGAAGAAGACACTTGCTTCCTATCAGCTGGGAGCACAAAAGAATTGACTCGTTTATAAGCCACATCCCTGTCCCTAAGAGCAGATTCCTCGGACGATATATCAACGGTAACAGGCTGAGAGGCAGTGCAACCGACTTCCCCTTATCAATTGCGATAATAGGAGAGTCAACAGAGATCGGGTCCTTTGCCACATCAGAGGTAGCAGGGACAGATGAGACCTCGGGAGGAGGAGGAGAAGCCAAGATAGGGGACTCGACCCTTGCCTTTTTTGATGGAGGAGGTTGAGATGAGGACGAGCCACCAGCTTTCGCCTTAGCACTCTTCGTCTCTTTCCAGATAGCTTTGTAGTTTTGCTTTGGCAGCATCTCGTCTTCAGTAGAAGAATCTTCAGATTCAACAACGATTTCCCGAAGAGGATTGGCTGCAATTGCCTCCTTGTATTGATAGGAGTAATAGAATTCGGAGATAAGGTCGGAGACAGAAGACGAATCCTTCTTCTATCCTCAAGATTCAGGATTATGTCGACCTTCCGCTGAGACTCCTCGGGCAATCTAGGAACTCTCCGGAAGCGTTTAAACTCTACAAAATAAGAAGGAGTATAAGAACTAAGTGTATTTTTCAGAAAATAAAAAGACCGTTCTCGGGAAAATTACGAAAGGAAAAATAAAAAACACCTGGGGGAGCCCAGATCGTAGGGACGAAGACGTCATGAGCTTCTCCAGGAGCAAACTCCCACTCGCCGCTAAGAAAGAAATACCTCCCTTTCCAGTTACGGACTCAGGAAGGATTCCCGAAGATTAGTTTTCGACCAGCCCGCGACCAGAGATAGACCCACCCATTGTTGGGATTGGGACTATTCCTCAGGGATACACAGTACAGTAATTCGTCAGTCGTTACCTCCCAACCTTGAGATCGCAACAGAATTATGGCCGCTAAGATATCTCTCCAACAGTTTGGAGTAAGCTGGGCCGGACAAAGTTTAAGCTCGGACAAAAGACGCCTAACAACTGGTTGAAGGGGGACCCTGAGCCCGGCGTCAAAGAAGTGCTCATAAAAGACGACTTCTCCGGGATGAGGACTACTAGCTCGGTCATTTTCATTGGGAAGACGAATTTCGACGGACTGAGGAAGGCCGAACTTGGCCCTTAAATTCGAAAAACGCTTCGGGTCAATTATACATGAGACTTGATCAGCCACGACACTGTAGGGGTTTGACTCAACATCAATTTCTTCTTCAACATCAACATCTTCATCTATAGGTCGGTCATCTAACCCTTCCCTAGAAGTCTAAGGAAAAGAGGGAGATGCCCGAGGACCACCTACAAAAGAAATGACTTCCTCATCCTCGAACCTATCTACAATCCTAGTAGTAGTACGGGGTGGAATATCTATGATTTTGGGAGACATCTCATCCTCGGAGCTTTGGCTATTAAAAACCAGGCGACGTGAACGCTTCATTCCTTTTTGGAAGAAAGAAAGAAGACACAGAACCAGAAGAAGAAAACGCGAGAAAATAAAAGAAAGGGAACAAACAACAATGAAAACAAGGAAAATAATGGTAGTAGAGAATACCTTTAAGCTATGGAGCTGAAGATTAGCAGACGAGAACGAAGATGCGAACTCTCAACTAAAAACCGGCAGACGTGAACGCTCAACTGAAAAATTACTGGGAACAGCTGGTAGTTGAAGGTTTCTGGCTATGGGGTTTTCTTCGAGTCTAAAGAGAGAAACAGTGATCAAAATAACCACGATGGAAAAGAAGCATTTAAATACGGTACACAAACGATTGGGGTCCAGCCACGTGGTAGCGATTAAATGGCCTGAATTTGAAAAGACCCACGTCTTTTAAGTTTCCCCCTCCCACATTAAATGCAAGCATGCCAAACGTCACATCCGTTTCAAAATTCGAAACGCCGCCGCTCCGCGCTTTAAAAATGTAATGATAACTCGTGTATGGACTGACACGTGGAAATTTTTGACATCCTCGATTTTTTTATTATATTTTTCCTAGTTCAACATAAGTTGAACTAAAGAAATAGGGGGCTCCTGATGAGGGGAAAATACAGCATCTTATAAAAACCGACATTATAGCTATCGGATCAAGGTCGATGACTCGAGGTCAGTTACAAGACGAAGATCACGCTAATCAAAAGGTCAAAGGTATAGCTGGAAGTAACGGTCATACAGAGAATCCGCAGTATCAGCTATACACCAGGGAAATTAGCCACAGTCCGGGAGAAAAATAAGCTCGAATAGACGAAGGACGCACTCTATTTAAGGAGGTAAGAAACACAAACAGATAGAACAAGAAAAACTCTATGCTTATTCAGTTCTGAGCACTAACTTGATCGTCGGAGGGTTTTCGCTGGATTCGATCCGGCCTCTCTAATATTGTTTTGCAGGCTTGAGACTCGGTGTTTGGGTACTCGCTGAAACTTGCATCATCAAGGTAATTTTAATTAATTTAACTATTTTCATTAGATAATTTTAATTTAACTATTTTAGTAGCGTGCTATTTTTTTTATCTAGATTTTCTTTTTTTAGAAAAAAAAGGTTAAGATATTTGTAGAGGCCTGGTATAAATAGATCCTTGTATACAAGAGGTCTGCAAGTTAGAGACTCAATTGGACATGATTTAATTTCAGAAATTAATTTGAAAGGAGAAAATGTATTATGGCAGGTGAGTGATATCCAAGCATTCCCCAATTATTGTTAGAATAGGTAAATAAATAAAGAAAATATCACAATTAATACAGGCCAACAAGGGATTTGTGGAGCAAGAAATTACATTGATTGAATGATTAAATATATGGTATAAATTGATGCATGGTATTCCTGATGTAATATGAAAATTGAACAAAATATATTTATATATCTATTAATCGATCATGATAATTGGAAGTGATCTGGTCTTGGACCAACCAAAAAAAGAAAAAATAAAAAAGGCGGTGATGGATGTAGTGTGTTGTGGATCACCCTAAGACAGAGGATGCAAAGAGGAGAGTATCCCAAGAGCCATTGGCAGCGCCCCAGTTGGTGTTCTCACAGTGCACAAATTGTTGGTCGGAGGCCCAAACACCTTCCGTTGCTTCGTCAATTTGAGAAAGAGACAGCGGCATGCTTACAGTATTTAGTGTCCCCTCTTTATTCGTAACCATATGTCCACGGCACTGCTCCGAATATGACAATTCAACCGTCGTCATTGCTTCTTCGGTTGTTCCCGACAGTGGCCATGCAGTTGTTGAAGCCGTGGTAGTACTAAACATTAAGCCATTCTCATGGACCAGCTGGTTCATCTGTGAGGTCCAAGGCGGTACTTGATATGATGTTTCAGCGGGCCACACCGCACTCGTGGTTGATGCAGTTTCGCAGCTGGGATGCCACTGCATCCCGCCAACTCCACCAGCTGCCACCACACCATTACAATCGGGATCGCGATCGGGATCCGGCTGCAGCAGCTGGTTAGTCTTACAGCTGGCTCCCGAATTGATAGAACGTCCCTGGACGGGGTTGGCAATTCCGATCCCAAGAGGAACAACGTTGCTGGGTTGTACAGTAGTGGAAGAATTTGGGTGTGGAAGCCCCCGCAATCCTTTGCCATCAAGCAGCTTGGCCTTGAGTGCATCGAGCAGGCCATCGGGTTCCATCCCGCACACTTGCTCAAACGAGAAGGGCTCAATAGTCTCTGCGTTGCCGCTACCAACACGGTTAGCACCAAAGGAGCTGGGTGCTGACTGAGGCAATTCAAAGTTGGTGCGGGCATTAGCACCTCGTAAGGCCCGAGCCGCATCGTCATATGCGCGCGCCGCATCCTCTGCAGAATCAAATGTTCCAAGCCAAAGCCTAACCTTTTGCAACGAGTCCTTGATCTCCGCCACCCATCTCCCTGATGGTCTCTGTCGTACTCCCACGTATCTATGATGTCCCCTCGACGATGCCTTCCTTCTGCTTCTCGCAGCTTCGTTTGGTGCCCCCATATTTCCTCCCTGATCGTCTAGCTTGGAACCGTTCCTGGATTGCAAAGCTTTGTTCTTATAAATCATATTCCTATTCACAATACCAAAAGGAATCTACACGTCCCATATGGAGACAAACGAGAAAATGGCAATCTTTGATGGTTTTCTTTTTTATTAAATGAAAATTGGATGTCACCATTGCAGGCCATGTTGTTTGTATCGACACAGGTCACGCATTACGTAAGATTCTAAGATTACCGCGACCAAACAAATAAATGCTATTTAATCACCCATTTTCATTATTTTTCATTTTTTTGTCTCAAGTGTCCCTCATGAGCTCCACTCATCGGCATGCTAAGATGTTAGCTTCTCTAAGTCTCGATTCTCTCTGTGTTATTTTGTGTTTAATTGGATTTGTTTGGACACCTAAGATCGTGACAAATCTAAAATGAGAGATGAATTATATATTTAGATGATGTACGTGTCATGATCAAAATACTCAAACAAACCTAAGTAAAGAAAAACTCAAGTAGATGATTTAAGATTCGTTTTGCACCCACTCATGAAAGGATACCTTGAGTGAGAAATGAAAGCCAGTTAAAATGAGTGGTTAGTAAAATAGCATTTATATTTTATATAAACTTTTATAGTAATTCATTTGTCAAATTTGAATATATTTTTTTTATATATATTTTTGACCTTATTTATTGTTATTAGAGATAGGGGTAAGGATAAGGTTTTATGATTATTTTTTCTAGAGGGCAGGGGAGAAAAAGAAGATCTATATATGTTCTTAATCTCTCTACTCTTAAGTAATTGCACTATTAATCTTTTGACCACTTCCACTGAGGCATGCCGCGTGTACATCTCCAGCTATAAAACTAATGGAAGTAATGGAAATTGGGCTTAGGAGGAACGAAGCCTACATGAGTATCATCGTCGCATCACTGTATTAGATAAAATTTTTCACAAACAATGATAAGACAAAGATAACGTCCAAAATCCATCTCGACTCTTGCTGCTTAAGTTAGTGAGATGGTAGAAAAAAGAAATAACTAAGAGAGATGCATATATGCGTCCCTCGCTAGCTATTCGTTCAGGAAATCTTCAATATGGCAGCGGCGTACATATGGTTCGAGATGGAGGCATGTCAGAAAAGTTAATCTTACCACTTTTCAAGATGATTGGCTTGAAGAAAGCCAACTGACTTCTAATTAGACAATTGTGTAATGGTTCGAATTTACTAGGACTTTAATACTTTAGGCAAATTAGTGAATCAAACTAAAATAAAATGAATCGAAGAAACCACATAATTATAATATTACCTCCATTTCTGGTACAGCAACTTACAACTTCAGTTAAAGCTCTTTGATGTGAGGATTGATTTTGAAGAAGGGATACTGAAGGCTAAGCTACTTAAACTAAGTTATCTAAACTAAGTAAAGGAAATTAAATACAAGCTTATAACTGAACAAAGGAAATGATAAACTTAAACCTGGATAAAGGAAATATAAACTGAAAATTGCAAAGGAAAGATAAATTGGAAATTGAGTAAATGGAATTAAAAACTTGAAATCAAAAAGGGATAATACAACTTGAAAAATAAAGGAAATAAAGATAAAGACACACGTATAGTGTAATTGACTTGGTTCAGGAACCGGTGGTTTTGGAACCTTTTGCAATGAGGTCTCTTCCTCTATTTATAGACTTCATAGGTAACTGTCTTCAACTCTTTATTCGATATTGTCATGACATGTGTCCAGAACTGTCTCTGATTTCTGCCTCCAAATACATATATTTGAATCTTCATAATGACCCAATCAGAAGAAGCCATCGTGGGATTGTTTAAACATTTGAAATGAATAACTGTCAAACGGTTATTTAGCAGTTTACTTATTCAAAAATGTTTAATTTTTGCTGGGAAATGAAATCAACAATTTGGCGCCCTTGATTTTTTGCGGTTACTAACAGTCATAAGCTTTAATTTTGAAAATTCCCTTTAATTTTTAAAATGAATAACCATTAAATTGGGTCACTGTTTCGCCTTTTCAAGGCAAAGCCAATAACTGCCAAGATAACTATTTTATCTCTTCGATCAATGCAATACAAATAATAAAAAATCTGCTTTCATGTAGTACACGTGGCTTTAATTCATTGGCATGCAAAATTTGAACGTAAACACTAGCTTGTTGGATGAATACGTGATCATTTTATAAATTTTTGTTGGAATCCGATTCCCCTTGGATTGGAGTAATCAATGTTTGGGCATTTGAATCTAATAATTTTTTCCCATCCTTTGGATTGACATTCAAAATGCTCTTCTTTTTGTAGTTTTTTTTTAATTGATCTCAATTATCATACAAAAGAGGAAAGATCGAGTTATTAACCTTGTTATACATGGATCGATTAATTCTAATATGCTTATTAATTTGTGAATCACGCTGGCATATACTTAATTGTATATGTAGCACGTACCATATCGATCTGCTACTCGATCGGAGCTTAATTTGCAATCGTACAACAATACCTGATAATGAATCCTTTTGGAACTCCACCACCCATGCCTCTTATGTCAAATATTGGTTGTGGTTGAACATCTCCTTCAATTCGATCCTATGGAATTCAACCTCATTTTCTTTATAGTATTTTTTTGGGTATTTTACGGCAATGGGCTTCAGTATTTAAAATATTATGTCAATGGGTTCGGATTTTCAATATTTATCTCAATTAACCTGAAATGACAAAAATACTCTTAATATCCTAATATATTCACCGAAATATCATTCTAACAGTCAAATTTATATATATATATATATATATATATATGATCAAATAATAACACACCGATCAAATTTTGTATTTTGCTTATAAATCATATATGGTTATGATCTAGGTGTGCAAAAAACATTGCAGAGGGAGCTAGTCTAAAGATGACACATGGAAAGCGTTTGGACAAAAATCCTACACGGATCATCTCAGTTTATTAGTTTAAGGTATGGCCCAGACATAAAGTACAATAGAGAATGACTTCATAATATAATCACAGCGCATGCAAGTCCCATATTATTTTAGTTCAGAAATCTTCATCAATCCGAGTTGGTCATAGGCATGGTTGTAAACACAAATTTTGTATTCTCCTGAAAAAATTAGACAACAAAAAAAATATGTACAAATTGGGAAATTTTTTTAATTTGATTTTGTGTAAAATGTGTGTGTGATTACAGTCCTCTGTTAAGCTCCTTTGATTAAATCTTTACAAAATTTGATGTGATATTGATTCAAAGACATTAAGCGTACTTGATCTTGAATCTGACTTTGGCTTGATGTTGATGTTGATTCAAGAGCGATGAACACGCTTGATCTTGAATCTAGATATGATTTGATGTTGATCCAAGGGCTTGATGTTTGATCTAAAATCTAGTGTTAGCTTGATTTGATGTGGTTGATCCAAGGACTGCAATAGCTTGATCTTGAATCTGATTTTAAGGGTAGAAGACTCGGCACATGTATCTGGTGTTTGATGAATCTCTACTCCATTTAAGATTGTTGTGAAACAGAATGATTGGACTTTTGGCGGCCTTAATGTAAATGACTTCCTCTTTTCTTTTTGACCTTGAATGGGAGCTTCTTATAGACTGGTGCTTATCTTCAAGGGATCTTGGCCAATTAAAAAATAGTTATTTTCTAATTAATTTAGACACCGTTTGGATTTTTTTTTTTCAAGTACTTATTTGCTTTTTTAGCAAATACTTATAAAAAAATAAATCCAAATGGTGCCTTAATTTAAAGATAAGTGGAAAACTTATGTTTTTGTGTGATGATATGACTTTCCATGTGTTGACATATGGCACTTGTCATGGGCCTACAATAGTTTTGATGAGCCACCCTTGCTTGTAAGAACGTCTTGAGTTTGAATTATTGATCAATCAAACTATTGATCGTTGACCAATCGGACGGAGATAAGCATCTCACCAAAATTTTGATATCTACAATAGGCTTTTGTTATTCGACCTTATTTAAATTTGTATGTAATTTATAATAATGTATATTGGACTGTTTTTGTCACATCAATTTGCGATGGAGTGCTATTAATTGTCCTTATCTTGTTGGATATATTTAAGTCGAAGCTTGAGCAAAATTTATCATCAAGCTTAAATTAGGTTGGGAGAAAATATTAGAGCATGTTTGGTTCCATAAAATTTTCACGTTTTCTGTTTTTATTTTCACTAAAAACAAAAACTAAGGAGAAAAGTTGTTTGATTAGAGAAAATGAAAACAATTTTCAAGAAAATGAATACAAAATATGGGAAAATTTGAAAAGGCCAAAAAGTTGTTTTCTCTATTTTCAATAGAAAACTGAAAACATGGTATCCAAAACTTTCAAAACAAGAATTCAACTTAAAGATACGTTTTTTGAGGGAGATATTGTCGAATGTAGCAAAAGTCGCACTCCTTCCTGTCAAGCAAGTGATGTTTTGCATAAGAGCTTTGCACAAGGGTTCTGCATAAGGATGTCAATTTCGCGGGTCAAACCGGGTACCCGCCCCGCCCCTATTGGGACGGGTTTGGGATATTCTAATAGGATTAGGGGCGGATTTGGGATTGATTTTTAAAACCCGGTCGGGTTCGGGATATATATATATATATATATATATATATATATATATATATATATATATATATATATATATATATATAAAATACATTTTACACTTAAAATTACCATCTTATCCTCACTAACATAAACCCTAAAAATCAAACTTACCCCATTTCGTCAAAACTCAAATCCCTCACTCCCTCAGCTGCTCTCTGCCTCTCTTCCCCTCTCACGAACTCACCCTCAGTTGCGCCGCCGCTCTCCGCCGTCGACTTCCAGTCTGGCAGTCCTTCAACCTTTCGCAAGTCCTCCATCACCAGCACGGCAACACAACTGCTCTCAGTCACGGCATGCCGCTGCTCACCCATTCACCATTTCACCGATTGGCTGCCGGCGATATATCGACATGTTTGATCCTTTCTTTTTCATTTTAATTCCAATAGACCCATATTAACCTTCTTCGTCCTCTGTTATGTTCTGTTCTGTGATGAGATCTGTTTTTAGCTCCGATTCTGTCGATGTTTTTGTCCACAAAAATGGTGGAAGTTTAGCTGAGTTCTTCATGAGTTTTGTGAACTAGGGTTTTCGAAATTAGAGAATTTTTTACTTATATGTATGTGTGTGTGTGTGTGGATCTGAGAAAATTTTTATGAGGTAGTCCAAAAGAGAGAAGTGATTGTGGTAAATGGATCGAGTGTTGGTAGCTTCAGTATTCCTCTGGTTGGTCCTGCTGATTCACCCATTGAGGTTGATATCTGCTCACATGGAATGTGAATTTCTCTTTTTCTTTAAAGCTTTGATCTTTGTTTCTGCTATGTATTATAGATATACACACATATTGATTTGTAGAAATGGTTATCTTCAGCTAAATTTAGTTGGTTATATATGTATATATATATATATATATATATATATATATATATATATATATATATTTGCCCTAAATATATAACAAACCCATAAATGAACTTTAATTATTTATGTAACCCACATATATCAGACAAAGTATTAGATTGTGAATCCCTCTATTATTAATTGATTGGATTCACTAATATGTATGTTATTGTGCATGGACAGTATTTGAACTCATATCATGTTAATGTAACAGGTTCCATTTATATCTTAATTAATTCCTATCATTAATATATGATGGGCAGTTTTCATGAATAATCCTAAGTTTCCAAAATATTACGGCTACGAACCTAATCCAAAACATATTACGGTTATACACCTATTACTATTTTTTTTTGGACGAAATTACCCTTAAAATTGAAGTTTGACCAATTTGTACAGGATCCCCAATTTTATGTATAATCCTAAAAAATAAACAGAATCTCCAATTCCCAATTTATCTAATAATTACCAATATTGTTAAGAATCCACAATCCACTTTATGTCACGTCAACATTTAATATTGGTCATTCAATGTCCCCCGAATTTATAATTACAAAAATTATTACACATAATCATCAGTTTAACACGTAATCCTCAATTTTATAAGCAATCCCCAATTTTTTACAGAGTCCCCAATACTCAATTGCTGACGGAATACCCAATTTATCACAAAATCTCCAATACCCATATTTGCACAGTATCCCCATGTGTACACATAATCCCCAAAATTAAACACAATCCTCAATCCCCAAATTTATACACAATCCCCAACTTTTCTAATAATCTTCAATTCCAATATGTCACATCATGCAATATCCTTTAAATCCTAACATGTCACATCATGCATGTCATTCAATGTCTCCAATCCCCAGATTTATACACAATCCACAATCCCTTAAATTGGGGATTATTTTGATTATTGGGGACTATTCAATTTTTTTTAAGAAAACCGTACCAAATTTTGACCATTTCAATGGTCAAATTGTAATTACCGATATGGATGGAGAATATTTATGTCCCAAAAAAATATTTTCGTAATATGTGTTTGATCGGGTTCGTGGCCGTAATATTTTGAAAACTTAGAATTATTCATGGAAATTGCCCATGTATAATTATACTTGAAAATCCATTAAGTATACTTGATTTGGATAAATAAATTTTGATTTCAATATTTGAAAGTATAAATAAAGACTGTAAAGGCTTTGTCAAACACATTTTCACTTTTTTTATTTTTTGAAAATAATTTTTATTTTTATAAACCAAACACATTTTCTAAAATTTTAAAACTAAAAATAAAAATCATTTTCAAAAAGGGTGGGGCTATTTACAGCCCACCATTTTACTAAAGGCAACCCATTTAAAAATTTTATTGAGTCTATTTTACTATTTTCTAACTACAGCCCACTAATCTTTAAGCAACCCATTACTATACAAAACAAAAGTTTTAATATACCATAAATGCCCCAAGTCTAAATACAACCAATTACTCTTAATCCTCTCAATCATCAAGCTTTTCAAACAACAACTTCTTCTTCTTCTTCATGTTCTTCTTCTTCCACCGCCATCAAACATTACCACCGTAGCCATGACAACAAAAGATTGCGGCAACCACAGCGACAAACGCAAAAAAAACCTCAGCCTCCAATACCCCCAACTAAAACATATTACCTCAAAGCTTTCATTTTATGTTTGTTTGTATATTATTGGTAAATATTATATTTGGATTAAACATGCTTCAAAACACGAAAAGTAGCACTCTATAACCATTATGGTGTGATGGTGTTACGAAAAAAACTCATATTTCGATCGGAAAATAGAAAAAAAAAAAAAAAAAAAACTGTGTTCGTATTCGCATTCGGCCTAGTAAGTCCGAATATTAAGTTTTAGTATTCGGTAAGCCAACACCGAATTTGAAGCTTTAGTATTCGGTAGGCCAACACCTAATATGAAGCTTTAATATTCGGTAAGCTAATGCCGAATATGTAATTGCCGAATATTAAACTTACATATTCGACATTAGCTTACCGAATATTAAAGCTTGATATTCGGTGTTGGACTACCGAATACTAAAGCTTCACATTCGGACTTACCGGGCCGAATGAAAACATGAACACAGTTTTTTTTTTTTTTTTTCTATTTTCTGATCGAAATATGAGTTTTTTTTCGTAACACCATCACACCATAATGGTTATAGAGTGCTAATTTTCATATTTTGAAGCATGTTTAATCAAAAAATGATATTTACCAATAATATACAAACAAACCTAAGACAAAAGTATTGGGGGTAATATGTTTTAGGTTTGGTGTTGGAGTAATATGGTGTTGGGGGTAGTATGGGTTGGTTATAGTATTTCTGTTATATAATGGATTGTATTTAGTAAAGGGTAAAATAGGTATATTAATTAAAATTTTATTGTGCTGCCTTTCGTAAAAATATAAATGGATGGATTGTATTTAAAAAATGGACTGCATTTAGTAAAAAGTGGACTGTAAATAACCCACCCTTTCAGAAAATGAAAACAGAAAATATTTTCAACCAAACGGGCCTATTCACTCTTGGATTACATTTTTGTCGGGAAAGGGTTTCCGTGGAGAAATGTTTTCCTCGAAACCTACGGAGATTTATCGCAAAATAAGCACCGTGTTAGATTGGCCAAACGCGGCCTTATTATTCTCCTTCTTACAAAAACCTATTTGCGGACCTTAAACGCAACTCTCTCTCTCTCTCGGGCTGAGCGTGCGAGGTTCGTGCAAAATCCTTCTCAGTGCTGGCAGATCGACGGTAGGTTGCTTTATTTCTTCTTTCTCCTATTCAGGCTTTCACTAAAACCTTCCTCTCTCTCTCTCTCTCTCTCTCCACTCTCCAGTTTCAGTAAGCATGAAAACCCTAACCTTAATGTTTGCATTCCTTTAATTCTTAGGCAATTCCGAGGGTTTCTGATACGAGATTTCTTTCCTCTATACGCGAGGGCGGGCAATCGCTGCTTGAACCTAGTTTAAATTCAAGCAGTTTTGGAAAGCTGAAGGTGGGGTTCAGCAGAACCCTGAACCCAAAGTCGACCAGGTAATTGTATTTTTCTTGTTTTTCTCATACCCTCATTTGAATTATTAAAACCGCATTTCAACTGGCTTCGTTGTTGGCAAAATGACACTGCCCTAGATCATTTGGTACTGCCGTAACAATGCATGTGAAAAAATAGGACAAATATTAATTATTCATCTATGTTAGATTGGTTGATGAATTTGAAATTGGGATTACATTACATTAGTTATGATTAGTTATGATCTTTTATGGGCTGTACGTTGTTGCTGTCCTATGTCCTCGAGAATAAGGAGTAACAATAGAGAGTTTTAAGTTGAAGTTCTTCTACCTGAGATACTTTCGAGGTGTACATCATGCATAAAATAGTGATAAATTAATGGGCTCATAACAATTTAATATAAAGCCAAACCCACATTCTGATCTGGGGTCATAACTTAGAGTGCAGCTGCAACTAAGTACAATGGGGCTATCTGCATGCTGAGTTTATATATATATGCGAGCACAAAAGTACTCGCCTTGCCCTTTAGAGGTTCAAAGCTTTTGTGTAACGTAGGAAATACCCTAATATAAAAATATTGCGGTACAGTTGAAATACTATTGGAATTTGTGAGAAACATGTAGAAAAATCTACATTATTAATAGAGAAGAATAATTTTTGCAGGAAAGAGAAGTAGAGAATAATTCCATTTCTAAATTTGGAGAACTGTCCTCAAAAGTATTGATTTCTTTATTTTTATAGAATTTTCTTATGGTTATTTCATAATTGGATGCCTTTTTTACTCTTCTTCATAATCTATAAACTATTTCATTGACGAAAAGATTACAGTCATGTTTGGCTGTCCCATAGAGATTGAAATGGCTTTATTTATTTTACATGGCATTTGAAGTGCAAATTTATCATATAGAATGGGGCCATTAATGCTAATTAGTGCTGTCACCACAACTGATGGTGTGGGATCAGTTTTGTGATTTCATGAGTGCCACAGTTTTACATTTTGCTATAATTTCTGTTGTCGGCTGCCATGTTCTCCAATGGCCACATTTTTGGGAGCTTGAACTTGTATTATGCTTGTTTGAGGTTCCATGATGAGAGGATCACAATTCCCTCGCTAGTGATTTACAAGTATCTAAGTAGAAAGTCTGAAATCAAAATTCCTGAGTTGGAGCATCGATTTGAATTTCTATGGTTGAATGTTGATTTTAAGTTGTTTTGTTTTTTGTTGGATTCAATCTGCGTTGACTTAGCAAAATAGCTATGCTATATTTCTTGTCAATATTGATCCATTGAAGCTCATTATAATTATTATTTGTTTGATTTGTGTTCTTATTTCTCAGTTTGGGATCCAGAACCTGTTACTGGTCTTTTCCCAGAGAATTATAAGGAAGGATGTTTGGCTCGAGTAGTCGTAAGTTCTCATCATACCTTGATCCTGCAATCAGTTTGGTGTAAGAGTGTTCTTTAACCTTGATCTTTTTAACTATCCCGAATTAGTTTGGTGTTAGTAACTGTTTTTGTTATACGGCATGCATATTTTTGGATGCTCTCATTCCTCATCTTAAATTTCCTTCTTGGAATATGGGTGGGAAACTTTAAACATGGGTTCTACTTGGATAGCTTTCTTTTTAATGGAATGAGTGTATTATTGTTTAAATTTTTTAATCTGGGTTTAGAAGGTTGAAAGTTTGGATGGTATCTACTAGCATTTTGATTTCTATTGTCTGTATTGATTTTCTTCAACAATTTATTATTTTTGTTTGCTTGATGTGTTTTTCTAATTTTTAATTTCTATAGAAACAAGGGCTTTCTCATATTCCTTTTTAAGTTTTCTTCACAACCATAAATCACATGGCATTCTTTTGTTTTTTGTGTGTACCAAGATTTCAATACTTATCTTAACAATATTTTTTTCTGCTCCCTCTCCTTGTTTTGTTTTAATGTATTTCACCGGATGCTTTCATTATTTTCCCTATATATGTTTGGAGGCATCTGTTGAGAGGTTTTGGAGGTTCTTAGTGAAATTATAGTTGCACCCGAGGCTTCCCTTGACTTTTATGAGCATGGCGGTGCTTTGTGGTGTTTCATAAGTAATTAATTTTTTTTTATTCAACTATTGAATTCGGAAATGTGGTTTTCTGCTTATAATGATTGATTTCCTCAGCATTTTATTGAGTTCTTCAACTGGTCAAATGTCTGTGTTTCTGTTTGTAGTAATTTTGGCTTTCAATACATTTTCTAATGCTTTGATCCTATGGGTTATGGATATCTTTAATGTTTGGTGCTCATTTAGTCAACTTTCTGGATTTAGTCCATAATAATCAGTCCTGGTTTGCTTGTCTTCTGTATTTTTTTTTTCTTTTTTCTTTTTAACAAATTGTTTAATTCTAAACTATTTTACAGCTTTTGGGCAATCATCTAGTAGCCCATTTGGATCCCAATCAGTTTTTGGGCAGACCAACAATGCAAGTAGCAATCCTTTTGCTCCCAAACCCTTTGGTAGTACTACTCCTTTTGGTTCACAGACGGGGGGCTCCATATTTGGTGGCACTTCAACTGGTGTGTTTGGTGCAGCACAATCTTCTTCACCCTTAGCTTCCACAACAGCATTTGGTGCTTCATCATCACCAGCTTTTGGAAGTTCAATGCCTACTTTTGGAGCATCTTCAACTCCTGCTTTTGGTAATTCGTCGTCATCATTTGGTGGTAAGTGCATTATGGGGCATTATTAATCGTCTTCCATTTATTGGTTACTCCTCACCCACTTTATGGGGCATTATTAAATGAATGTGACTGGGGTCTTAGTTTGCAAAACAATGGCTGACAAGCATATTGGTGCATATATGGGAACAAATGCTAAAAAATTGATTTTTGTTAATTGTTAGTTTCACTCTCTTTTTTGATCATTAATGTTAACTCGTGACTTTGGGTATGTACTTACGTTAAATTGGCGTAGTGAATATTTCTCATTGAAGTTATTTAGCATAGTTTTCCATAGACAAATAAGGAATGGGACAAAAATTAAGAAGCAACTGGTAAATGCGAGGAAAGCTAATACTTGGAGGATTTTGTAATCTTTTAGTATATTTAATGCAATAAAAACTATGAGAGGATTGTAAAGTAGCACCCGCATAGCGCCTGTATATTTTTTTTGATGATTTCGTTGTCCATGTAAACTCGTTCTTTAATTTAGTTGGTAAGATGATCATGTTTGGCCAAATTGATTGCTGTTAAATATCAGGTTGTTCAGTTTTTATTTTTGTTTTCATTTATTTTATCATGATACTATTAAACGGGCATTACAAATTATTTTTTATCAATATTTTGATTTTGGCATGACTTGAGTCAGCATGTCTACAACTTCATTCAATTGCATTGATCAAAGAGATTAGGAAATGTTTGTTGTATACTTGTTTTATGTTAAACACTCGGTCGCTTCTCCAAGTTGACTTTTCTCATTGTAATATAATTACTGCTGGCTGAAGGAATGGTTTCTCCTTTATTATTTTTGACAACCATGAAATTTTTTTCCTTCATTTTTCTAGTTTATCTTTCTGTACTTTCAATTGCATGGATACTTGCTTGTGTATATTGTATTGCACTCCCTTGTGTATATTGTATTGCACTCCCTTGCCTTGTTTCTCTTCCTCATTGACAAATGCGTGTTCTTTTTTTCTTTATATCTTCCTTTTTTAGTGGATTCTCATTTTTTAGATGTAGGCTATATAGCTTTTGTTTCCAGTTGAGAAACATTTTTTATGATCTCCTTTGAAGTACATTATGCGTTATCTATCGAATTATCTGGCCAACTTGTTTTTGATTTCTTTACGCTGACAAATCCTTTTTCACTTTTGTTTTCTTGCATAGGATCTTCTGTATTTGGGCAGAAGCCTGCGTTTGGAGGTTTTGGGTCCACTCCGACTCAAACCAGTCCTTTTGGAGGCACATTTCAACAATCACAACCGTCATTTGGGAGCAGCCTGTTTGGTTCCTCCACACCTTTTGGTGCATCAAGCCAACCTGCATTTGGTTCTAGTAGCACCCCTGCTTTTGGTTCAACAAACACTCCTGCCTTTGGTGCTACAAGCACACCTGCCTTTGGTGCCACAAGCACCCCAGCCTTTGGTTCCACTGCGAGTCCAACATTTGGTAGTACCAGTACTGCATTTGGTGTGTCAAATGCCCCAGTCTTTGGATCTGGAGCAGCATTCGGGGCTTCGAGCACCCCTGTTTTTGGGTCATCAAGCACCCCTGCCTTTGGGGCTTCCAATGCTCCTGCATTTGGTGCTTCAACCACGTCAGCATTTGGTGCTTCGAGTACTCCTGCTTTTGGTGCTTCAAGTACCCCATCATTTAGCTTTGGGTCCACTCCAGCATTTGGCCAATCAACTTCTGCATTTGGTAGCAGCCCATTTGGCACCTCCACATCTCCTTTTGGTGCTCAGAGTTCTCCATTTGGTTAGTCATTTATAATGTGTATAAATGGCTATATGGTTTGGAATTTATTTTGCTTCACCATTACTAATCTTTGTTTTCTCATGACCTGTCATGCAGGGCCACAGGCTGCAACACCAACATTTGGGAGCAGTGGTTTTGGGCAGGCAGCTTTTGGGGGTCAACGTGGGGGAAGTAGAGTAGTTCCTTACACACCAACAACTGAGGTGGACAGTGGCAGTGGTAGTAGTACACAACCTGCTGGAAAGCTGGAGTCAATATCGGCCATGCCTGTCTACAAAGATAAAAGCCATGAAGAGCTCAGATGGGAAGACTATCAGTTGGGAGATAAAGGTTTGTATCAGTGAAACTTCATTAAAATCTCAATCTGTTTATGTTGATTGTTGCGAGCAATGGCATTGAATAAATTGTGCTTTATAATTTTATATTTCAGGAGGACCAAATCCTGCTGGTCAGTCTGCTGGTGGGATTGGCTTTGGTGCGTCCAATGCGCAGTCAAATCCTTTTGCATCTTCATCAACATTTGGTCAGTCGTCTGCTAATCCTTTTCCCACCTCTACATCTTCCAACCTGTTTGCTCCCAAAACTCCTGCCTTCGGTAGTTCAGGCTTTGGAACCTCGTCTACTCCTGCATTCAGTTCTTCACCGTTTGGCTCTTCATCCACGGCCAACCCCTTTGGTTCAACCTCATCAGCGACAACTTCCTTATTTGGAACATCAGCTCCTGCTTTTGGATCGAGCTCCTCTTCTTCTATTTTTGGTGCATCAAGCACATCAGCATTTGGGTCCTCACCATCCATATTTGGTTCAGCTTCTGCTCAGGGAACAACTGCAGCATTTGGTTCTGGCTTAACCTTTGGCAACACTCAATCATCCCCTCTGTTCCAGTCTACAGCACCTTCACTTGGGCAGACAACTGCTTTTGGACAGACTACCTCTTCCTTTGGACAGAGTACTACCCCTTCTTTTGGTCAGTCAAGCATATTCAATACACCATCTACGGGGTTTGGGGGGAACCTGTTTTCAAGCACTCCATCACTTTCAAGCAACCATGTGGGTTTTGGTCAGACAAATGTAAGTCCTCTTAAAATTGTCACAATTAGTTTTTCTGTGGTCACCAACAAGCTCTTTGCACGTTTGATTTAAGAGAAAAGAGCATAAAGTTTTCAATTGGGAAGACTTGAATTTTGTTTTATGGTTGCATATTTGCCTTTTGCACTGCACTATTTTGCATTAGTATGGGTAATGGTGTTCTGACATTGCTATGGAGTACCGGACTCAGAAAAAAGAAAAAAGAAAAAAATAGAGAAGGGATTAATGGACATGGAAATATATTGAATAAGATGGTATCTTACAACCTAATGAAGAAGTTTAGATAAAAGTGTCATGTAGATGTACATTTTTATGAATGCATTATATATGCATGGGCCCTGTTGGAAAAGGCTTTCATGCATTTATATTGCAAGTCAAATAGATTTTTTTTTCCCAAAATGATGGAAACCTACTACCTTTACCCTAATCACCTCTAATTTTAACAAATAGATATCAATAGGCTTACATGTGGACCATGTGGTCGAACCCATGAACTCTCTCCCAAATGTGGGGATACTTGCCATGAGGCCTACAGGCTATCACTTTAAATCAATAGATTTGGATGTTGAAGTAAACTGTAGAGTGGTTTACAAGAATCCATGTAGTATTGGTATCAGATTTGTTGGAACATGTCCGACACATGAGCACCTAACTCATTTAGAAGAGTGTATGTGCATCAGAAATTATTAATGTTACTTCTTCATCTTTTAACTTGCCCAATGACTTTGATGTTTCTTTGTGCTCCTCTAGCCTGATTCTGGGTCTTAAGTTTGTTTATCACTTCTATTATTGATTCTATACATATCTGCAGCCCTCTCTCTCCACACCTTTTCAACCAGCTCAGCCTGCTCAGACAGCTGGTGGTTTTGGCTTTGGCAACTTTGGTCAGCCACAAGCAGGTAAATTCGGTTTATTTATTTATTAAACTATTTGTTTCTGATGTAGAGCTTTGAGTTTTTTATCTAGTGCTGCTGACTTTTTATTTACTGTGGTGCCTTCATAGGTGGGACAAGTGCCTTTGGTGGTGCATCAAGCATTTTTGGTCAGAGTACATTTGGACAATCGTATGTCTTGCATCCTGTAGTTTCTGCCATTTTTTTTTCCTTTTATGGATTTTCTATTACATGTGTACACGGCCATCAAAATGGTGGTATGACTGGTTTGGGTTCCTACATGCACTATCTTTGTAAAGTTGCCGCATCTAGGTTGACACCATTTGATGTGTGGGCATTTTCACCTAATAGTTTTCTATTTTATGTTTTTTATTATCCTTTGGATTGACATTCTACGTGCTTTTTCCTCTCATAGTTTTGTTTAATTTGTTTCTTCAATTTATATATGAAAGAGGAAAAAGTAAAGTTAACGTTGTTATGTATTGATATATTATGTTCTGTTGATTAATTTGTGATTCACACCAGCTTATGCTTGTGTATGTACCAGGTCTGCCACTCAGAGCTCTGCAGTTGTACAACCAGTACCTGTGACAAATCCTTTTGGAACTCTACCAGCGATGCCTCAGATGTCAATTGGTCGTGCTGGAACTTCTCCTTCAATTCAATATGGAATTTCTAGCATGCCTGTAAATATCACATGTTCTGAACCCTGCTTTGTTTATAGTACTCTTTCAAATTTCATATTTCACTGTTCGTCACTGGTCGTGGTTGTTTTTTTCTATTTTGTGCAACATGGCTACAGTTCTGCCAAAGGAAAAATGGAATGAGACTTATTTTGTGAATGTGGTATTAACAATGTTTCCCAAATAGGTTGTTGACAAACCTGCTCCTGTCAGAATATCGTCCTTATTGACTTCGCGGCACCTTTCTCAAAGGCGTATTAGGTTGCCCGCAAGGAAATATCATCCTAAAAATGATGGTCCAAAGGCAAGGGCAGTTCTTGCAGTGAAATTTAACATCAGAATGTTATAAGAACTGTTGTACTTATGCTCCATTGCTTAATTATTGTATGCAGGTGCCATTTTTCAGCGATGATGAAGAAACACCCAGCACACCTAAGGCAGATGCTCTTTTCATTCCCAGGGAGAATCCAAGAGCTCTAGTCATTCGCCCCATTGAACAATGGCCTTTGAGAGCTAATGCAGAGAAAACATCTCCATTAAAGGAAACATCTAGTCTAGTACATGAGAATGGTAAATTTCTTTTATACATTCTGCACCATCTGATTATCTTTAGCTATTCAATATCTGATGAGCTGTCTCTTTATATATATATATATATTTCCTCTGTGAAAGCTTTTTGCTTGACAAGCACCTATTGTTGGTCAGTCAAAGTTAATTGGTCGTATTGATTTATTGTATGTCTACTTAAATTAAGTAGCTTGTCATCTTCCATGATTATGCTATCATTG
>JAESVK010001274.1:1081633-1092383 GCA_017140935.1 Hamamelis virginiana
ATATATATATATATATATATATATATATATATATATATATATATATATAGAGAGAGAGAGAGAGAGAGAGAGAGAGAGAGAGAGAGAGAGAGAGAATTAAGTTTGAAAAGTCAGTGAAGACAAAATGCATAATGATTGCAGAGAATGGTGAATTAAATCTCATTCTACTAGAAGCAACACTTCCTTCACTAACAAATTCAATTATTTCAGGAAATTAACATGACCAATCACAAGACAGAGGATCGTTCCTTTCTCTAAAATATATATATGCAGAACCAAACCGTGTAAAGACATTCTTTCGCTCTTATCATAAGGTTATTGTAAAGACATTTTCACTGGAAGAGGTATTTTTGAAAAATCGACCATTGGATTAGATAATCTTTACATGTATGTCATATCTGCCAAAAATCACAGTAATCCAATGGTTGATTTTTAAAATACAGGTATTTAAACAACTTTGACAATATCCAACAGTAAATACTGTCAAAGCGTTTCACAAACTGTATCTTGAAAACCAATTATTGGATTACTTTGATTTTTCGCAGACATGATAACATTTATAAGAAAATTATCTAATCAATCGGTCAGTTTTTCAAAATATCATTTATATGGCTTCTAGAAGGAACGTTCTTACGATAATGAGCGTAAAGACATCCTAACAGGATAGCCTCCATGTATGTCTATATATATATAACACGCATCTAAAAATACAGAGGAGATTGGCTCTCGCTGTATGCTTTTAAGTTAATAATTTCTCGTCTGATGCCATTACTCCACAAAAGCCTATGAACAAATTTGTTGGGAAGAGAAGGTCATCGTGGCTTCTCCTTCCTCCATGGTATCACTTCAGGGAGTTCTCAATATCAATCACAAACCGGTACTTCACATCCTTCTTTATCAACCTCTCCAGAGCCTCATTTGCATATTGAACTGGAATTATTTCTGTCTCTGGGTAAATTTTGTTGGCTGCACAGAAATCCAGCATTTCTTGTGTCTGTTTTGTTCCCCCCGTTAAACTCCCAGAAATCGTTTTCATACCTGCCATATGGTCAATTTATACAGTTTTAAGACACCGGCAATTTTCTGAACCACCAAGCTACCACTATAAATTGCAATCAACTTCAAAGATTAAACTTGCAAAAAAACAGGTTACCCAAAAGAAGGCTTATAGGGCTGAGTTTCACTTCACTGGGGAACCCCACCAACACTAGGACACCAGCAGTCTTCAGCAGCGACATGTATGGATCAAACGGATGATCCCCAGAGGCAGTGTCAATTATGAAATCAAGCGATTTGGCCAGAGCCTGCATACAACATAATAACCATTAATTTACTAAGATATAATGAATAAGTCATCATTTTCAATGTTGACTATGTGACCAGTCCAACGTGCTCCTAAA
Source organism: Hamamelis virginiana (assembly GCA_017140935.1). Lineage (NCBI taxonomy): Eukaryota > Viridiplantae > Streptophyta > Magnoliopsida > Saxifragales > Hamamelidaceae > Hamamelis > Hamamelis virginiana. Next base: position 1,083,034 of record JAESVK010001274.1, read on the forward strand.
AAAAAAAAGGCTTTAATGACTTTTACCGTCATCTGCTGTTGGTCAGATGAAACCACAAATTTGTCAGCTCCCAGTAGACTCAGGGCTTCTTCTTTCTTGGTTATGCTTGTACTGAGAACTGTTACATTCAATCCAAAAGCCTTCCCAAATTTCACAGCTAAGTGGCCGAGACCACCTAGCCCAATCACCCCTAAAGATTTACCGGGTTGATTCATCTCATGGCGCATCATGGGAGCGTAGACAGTGATTCCAGCACATAGCAGAGGCGCTGCTAAAGGTAATGGGTAGTTTTCAGGTATCCTGAAGCAGTACCTGTACATTCAGCACCAGAACAATGCTCATCCATTAATAAAAATTTGCCAAATAGCCTAATCCTCAGGAAAACAGGTCAAAAACATCATATTGCCAAAACACTAGAAGCTCCTACACTGTTGAATCCTTACATCATAACCTAAGGAAATTATAAAATAAATGAATAAAAAATGGTGCATCTCAGGTGATGGCATAACCCCGAGAAAGCCTTCTCATCTTGGCCACAAAATCTGCAACATGACGAATTTTAATATAAATAGGCACTGAACTACCTACATTATACTGCCTTGGTGGGCACTTATATTACACAATCTACATCTAGTACTATGGAACTTCTAGGCCTCTCACTTTAAAATTCCCCTGAAATTATACAGGTTTAAAATTGACATCATTCAAATAAGAGCATCTAATACTATTTCATAGGAGGAAGATAAAGCAGCTTATACATGGTAAACATTAACATTATATTGAGACTCCAGAGAAATAGAATTGAAACACACACACACGCAGAGCATCATAAAATACCCACCTTTCATGAACAACGATATAACTAGAATATCCGCCTTTCGTGATTGTACCATCCACATCAACACCGTTGAAAGTGAAGACTGACCCCTTAACACAATGAACTTCTTGCCCATCATTACAATACTCACAATCTCTGCATGAGTTTATGTAAGTTCCCACTCCAACATGGTCACCAACTTTGAAGCGATGAACATTAGAACCGACCTCTTTAACAATTCCAACAATCTCATGCCTGCTATGCAATAAATCATACACGCATCAGTTCAAGGGAAAACAACAAGTCCTAGTACCAAATTATTAGCATTAGACAATCATGCCACTTACCCAGGAACTAAAGGATACTTTGAGTCTCCATGTTTATTCCTAGTCCAGACTACATCAGCATAGCAAACTCCACAGTGTGTAATTTTCAGTGAAACGTCGTCACTTTTAAGAACCCTGCATACATGTTCTCAAACTAGTGTTGAATAACTCTTAAAAATGATTTTCCATAAAACTAGCACATCATCAATCCAATACACACACACACACACACACACGTACATATTTCTCGTGTAGTTTCTTAATTATGATTTTCAAATCATAAAGCAATGCATGTGCTAAATTATCAAATGATCTAAAAAAAAAAAATCATTTAAACACAAAAATGTTGAGGCCCCATAATAATAAGTTAGTGATGGAGTAAACATTGGTAATGTTCTTTTGTACTACCGGGTTCCTAGCTAAAAATTTCTTCGAACAGAATTAAAAAAAATGAATGCAAAATTTTCCACCCTGAACATTAGAATATCTGACACATGTTGACAATAATAATATCTGAACATGAAAATTGGAGATATTCTTCCCAACATAATCAGGCTTTTCTTTTTCCTCTTTTTTTTTTTTTTTTTGGGTGCGGATGTACTTTGAGAATAAATCTTCATCTCTAGAGCCACTGATAATCAGTCACAGATGCGCAAGGAAAATATGCACTTCGCACATTATGTGGATGGTAAAAAGAAAAGTTAACCTGCCCGCTACTCAAAGCTCCTTGAGATATAAGTAAATATCCGACCAGACGCAGGCTGGAGAACCTTCACAGAAACATGTTTAGTACAAAATGATGCCTAGGACATCCAAGCATATGTGCTCACACATACACTCGAGTACTAGACACGCATGCTCGCACACAGAAATATGCACATATACTATTTGTATGATATGACAAAACTCCAATAGGTTTCTTGCACAGTAAAAAGAGTTCAACTCAAGTCTCAAACATGCACATTTCAGCTACAGGAAATGATTTGTGCATATGCTGCAAGTGGTTGAAAAGACAAAAAATAAATGATCAGAGCCAAAACAAATAGGTTTTCTCTAGTCATTTTTCCCACAAAAGATAAATCCCCCATCTGCACACACGCACACGTGCACATACCTCCGGGAGAATTTGAAAGGTGATAGAACTCCTGATGGATCTCTTGCTGCCCATCCAAGGCAGTCCTCATTTGCACTTTCAGAACTCATTCTTAACTAGTCTGTGCCATAAAGAAATAAGGCATAAGGTATCGTTTGTTTCAACATAAAACGAAATCAAGAAAAAGGAGTATTTATCATCACAATTGTAATGTCTATACATTCATGGTTTTTAAAATCTATCAACATGTATTTCCATTCAATACATCAACTTTCCAGGAACATCTATGGATTTCAACAACAATACTTAAATGTCAAAAAAAATTTCAACATAACAATATCTATACACATCATTGAAAATTTTAATGTCATTAACATATTTTTCATATTACCATCATGCTTATTAGCATATTGAAATAGATATTGCTGATAGCGCAAAAGCTTTTTCAAGTAATTTCTTCTTTTCAAATCCAATTTCTAAATAAAGTTAAACAATGAAAAAAGATTCCAGATAGCTGACCCCAAGTAGCATTACTACTTGAGAAGAAAAACAAAAAGGTCAATCAACTTCTATGAAGAAGAAGACTAGATATCGTATACAGCTTTTTTTTTTTTTTTTTAATAAAACATTAAAAAAATTTGATATTTTCTGCATGGTACTCTTTACTTGTGGTGAGAAAAAATAAATGAAAATATTGTTATTTTTTCAACGCTAATATTGATGATATTTGTTAGTAGAACCTTGACACATCCATCAGTGGAAGCCCAAATTACTGTATTTGATTTAAGTACTTGTGCAACAAGACATGAATCTCACATATATAGCCAGTCTACATCCTAAGAAGCAGCATTTCAAAACTAATAGCCTAAATTGGTCACAGGATTAGGCTTTATCATGTTTGAAAGTGCAAGTGGATTGACCACTTCCTTATTCCTAGGAATTCAGAGGGGGACCAATTCCTTGGGGAATTTGAAAAAGGAGTTTAGACTGGCAGCAAACTGAAATTAGCTGAAATATCCTTGCATTTCACTCTTCCCAAACTACTCCCACCCCTACCAACATCTAAACAACAAAATACCTCAATCGTCTAAATGAAACTTGCCCACTTACAAACAAACAAAAATGGGAAAAAGAAAAATCCCATGATTCATAATTTCCCTGACATATCACCATCTACTCTCCAGATATCAAAATGGCCAATACATGCTCACACTATAAATTGGCCAAATACCCCCTAACCCCACATATGACTTACTTTTACTAAGTCAAATGATCAAAGTTACCTCGTATTATAAAATGGCCCAAATATCTTCCCAGTGCTCAGAAGGATAGAGAGAGTTTTACATTATTATAAACCTGTCTGGCTGGATCTCTCAAGCCAAAAAAAAAAAAAGATTCGAATTTCTTATCTATATACTGTCACTACAGCCATGTGTTTCTTCAATTCCCTCCAAAGTAGCCTGATTTCTAAGAAATGACCAAACGCACCTGTTGTTTTTTTCGCAGTGTCCGATTCTATATTAAGATTCCTATTTTCCATCCAATTAGTAAGAGTAGGATTCAGCTACAAGTCCACTACCTGCAACACAGAGAACATTGGATTCCAAAATGCAATCTTTTGCGCAACAAGATTCAAGAATCAAGGTTGCCGAGGAGCATTGGATTCCAAGACGATTTTGTGAAACAAAATAGTTTTCCACACTTGCAAATATATTTTATTTGTTTTAAAGAATGGATTAATTGTATGTTTTTGAAAGCTGCTCCTGATTTCTAAACTGCATAATTAAGGAATCAAACGAGTAGTGGACAGATTGCAGAAGTTGGATTACGGAAGCACAAGTTTAAGATGAAAAATAAATAAACAAATAGTGAGAGAAAGTTAGGAGATTGATGAAAACACAATCAGAATCCAATTGTTATGGAAGTCCAAAGACGCCAAATGATTATCAACGCGTATGTAGAGAGGAGTCATGAATAGATTCATCAACCTTTGGCGCACGCGCGCACACTCAAAATGAAGACTAAACAAACAAATTAAATGAAAGTAAATTAAATAAAGGAAGATATGAGGAGACTAACCCAGAAGGCCAGAAGGCCAGAAGGCCAGAAGGCAGAAGCAGATCGATGTTGAGAGAGAGACGCACGCAGATGGATTAAGCTTCTTCCCTGTGCTGCGTGCTGCGTGCTGCGTGCTGGTGGCTACTCTTCTTAGTTCAGAGCATTGGAAAGATATTTATACAGAAACGGGGCCTCCTTAGTCCTTACCCTTTTTGGTTTTTGGATAAGCCTCCTTTCCCTTTCACTTTCTCTACAGTGTTGCCTACTGTATCCCACAATCCTACAACATTTATGATTTAACTATAACTTGCTGCTTACTGGATGGAACATAAATAATAATAAAACCTATGCGCACCTATTGACTAAGGATGGTTTGCCCGAAATAGTCTATTTAGAATTTTTTTTTAAATGCTGTAAAAATTTTTAAATGAATTTTGATGAGAAGCTGATTATTGAAAAATTTATTCAAGAAGGAACTACTGTAAATAATATTTGAAAATCAAATGATCTTTTAAGTGAGTTATATATATATGTATATATAAGAGAATAGATTTTTAAAATTAATATGCATTTGTCAAACACAATTATTTTCCTAAATGACTTTTTAATGAGTCTATCATTAAAATCACTTATTCCAAGATGACTTTCATTTGCTAGATGGGAGTCCAACCAAACGCCATTTAATTATTTATCTCACCTCACTTATCTTGTGCCTTAATTCATTCATACCTAATTGTAAGAATTACTAATTAATACTATTTCACCCACCTAATTAGTAATTAGTAAAAAACTAAGATTAAGAGCTAGCACTCGGCAACAGCACAACCTTATCATATGATCAATGTTATTAATATTGCTATTTTACCATATCTAGAGCCAAACACCCACTATATATTTGCTCTAACCATGGGCGGAGCCATGTTTGGGCTAGGGAGGGCTATAGCCCGCCCCAAATTTGTCAAATTTTATTTATAGTATTCTTAATTTTAGACTCCAGTTCATAAAACTGACCGTTGGATTTGATGTTCCTTTTCTGTATGTCATGCCTGCAAAAAATCATAGTGATCCAACGGTTGGTTTTTCAAAAATGTCATTGTGAAAATATATAACTTATTTGTTATTCAAAATATCACCATTTTTTTAACACCAATTTTTTCAAAAACCAACCATCGGATCACTGTGATTTTTTGCAGGTATGACATATAGAAGATGGGCATCTAATCCAACGGCCCGTTTTACAATATGTCATCTAAAATTAGCCATATGGAGGCAACCTGATGTAAAATTGCGTCAGATCGGCCTGATAATAGCAATACTATATATATGTGTGTGTGTGGGGTGTGTGTGTGTGTGTGTCTTTGGTACTTATTCGTTCTTTATCCTCGTTTTTATCCTGGCCCAGCGTAATACTAAATTCTGGCTCCGCCCCTGGCTCTAACATATATCACAAATGTCGAGACGACCCATCCTTGTAAACCATCAGCACCACACACGCTTAATCCGTAAATCTTAATTTGGATTAATTTACACATAATTGTTTGGATTAGCATTGATTCAATTGACGCTATTATTTCAAGCAATCCCATACTTATACATACAGTGGACTACTTGATTTGTTAGGAGTCACTTTTGAATTTTGATCTTTTTTTTTTTTTTTATAAAAGAACAGTGAATAAAAGAAAAACGAAACTCAATTCCCCTCTAAATAGAGTAGTAGAGACTATGGAGCTAGGGTGGGATCGAGAAGATTGCACACTCTGAACTAAAAATTTACATCTTATTTTTGGCAGTAATAATATATATAGCAAAGCGTTTCTATAAAGATAAAACACCTACTTATTAAGCACGATTGATATTCTGTACCACATTGACGATGAATAACGTAGAAGTTCCATTACCATGAGCAACCAACTTGAAATGGGGGCTTGGATATCGGGTTTTATACTAATAGGACTTTGATATTAGATGATTGTGCCAATAGGTTCCTAAATTTTCACATATACATGACCGGATAATTTTATTAAAATTAGAACAAAAATACCCATGTATCTGTAATCTGTTGCTAGATTTTGGAGTGCAAAATCCAATTAAATCGGTTACCATAAAATATGGTTAAATAATAGGGATATGGGTTTATCGTGGTCAACCACATTTCTTTCTGAGTGAATAGGGAGGGTTTCATACAATTTAGTTACTGGAGGTAGTCCCACGGGTCTCCGATCTTCTTCTCCGACATGTTGACGAGAAAAAAGTTGCAGACAGCAACAGAAAAAATGGATAAGTTCCTTTTTTCATTCCAATTTGTGGGATTTTTCATATTTTTTCGGGTATTTCAGGATACATTCAGATAATGAGTTTTTGGATAAAGAGAAGTTTTCCGTCACCGATAATGGATGTGTCGAATGTTCTTCACTCATTACCGAATGTATACGTCCCAATAATCGGATTTTTTATTTTAATCATGCATAACATGTAAGTTGCTTTTTCCGATCAATGTAGTTGGGTTTTATTCTATTTTTTCGCTCTTATTGGACATCAATGCATTATGATCAAGAATTTTTTTTTTTGGTGAAGAGGCGTTTTCCAATCAATATAGTTTGTAGGTTTTGTTATGTTTTCCGAGTAATGAAGACATGTATACATCTCGTTCAAAAGTTATTTGGTTTGAACAATGAAAACATACGGATTAATAGGTCTAGATTTGCACATATACATGTATTTCTATAAACTAACATTGTATACATGCCAATTTATATAGTTTCTAAGTTTGGCTATGCACATATGCACATATACACATATCTTTGTAAATCGGCATTGTATACATGTCGTTTTATATGGTTTATAAGTTTGGTTGTGCACGCATATATATATATATATCAGCATGAACACTATATAGGAATCATTGTCGTTCAAATTTCAAGACTTACAATTTATGGGACGAAAGAATATTATTATGACAATACATATATACATGAATCTATAGTTTATCTCATTTCAAATTTAAAAAAGAAAACTTCTATAATTCAATCCGTAAAGAATATTATTCAAATAGAAAATATTCCATAAAATCTAGATAATATTAAGGAAATGGAACATTAGACAATATATGTTATAAGTTTACCTTAAATTTGACCTAGAATGACCTATCGGTATAGAATCTTATGATTTGAACTTAGTAATAATAAAAAGTGTTTTTCAGGGTCCTATTGATCATATTCTCCTTTGCCTTGGATAGTGGTGTAGGTATATATATATATAGGAGGAAATAACCATATACTATATCGTCTTTTACTTATTCCAACCCAGAAAATATTTCAAGCAAAGATCACCTTAATATAAAATGAAATCAAATTATACTAAACAATTCAAACTAAGCCTAGCTTACCCAGCACGATTACAAAATATTAATATATTTAAAGATTAACCCTCCATAATTAATTCCACACATTACTTCACCATAAGCATATGTTCAACAACCAACACTCCCTTTACAGACTTGCTAGTTTATTTCAGGTAATTAACATTACCAGCTACAGTATAACTCATTCGCAAAAGTAAATGTCTCCCATCTTTCAAACAACACAAAACAAAAAAAGTAAATGTCTCCCACCCATCTATGAAGGATCGCCTGTCGATATATGCTTTAAGTTTATGATTTCTCTTCTGATGACTTCAATCCACATATGCCTATGAATAAATTTATCGATAAGAGAAGATCCTCCTTTTCCTTCATGGTATCACTTCAGGGAGTTCTCAATATCAATCACAAATCGGTACTTCACATCCTTCTTTATTAGCCTCTCTATAGCTTCATTTGCATACTGAATCGGAATTGTTTCTGTCTCTGGATAAATCTTGTTGGCTGCGCAGAAATCCAACATTTCTTGTGTCTGTTTCGTACCACCAGTTGCACTACCAGAAATGGTTCTCATACCTGCCATATGGTCAATTTATGCAATTCAATACACACTTTTCTAACCACCCAAGCACTGCTTAAACTAGCAGAGTTAGATAAATACAACTATAAATAGCAATCAATTTCAAAGATCAAAATTGTCACACACACACAAAAAAAAAAAAAATGTACGTACCGTGAAGAAGGCTTAGAGGACTGAGTTTCACTACACTTGGGGCACCCACCAAAACTAGGACACCAGCAGTCTTCAAAAGAGACATGTATGGATCAAAAGGGTGATCCCCAGAGGCAGTATCAATTATGAAGTCAAGCGATTTGGCCAGAGCCTGCATACAAGATAATAACCATCAATTTACGGGAGTCCGATTAATGACTAAGCCATATATCACTTTCAATGTTGCTTATGTGACCATTGAAACATATGCTCTAAAAGAAGCTTTGAGAATTTTTACCGTCATCTGTTGTTGGTCAGATGAGATCACAAATTTGTCAGCTCCCAGCAGGCTCAGGGCTTCCTCTTTCTTGGATGTGCTTGTGCTGAAAACTGTTACATTCAATCCGAAAGCCTTCCCAAACTTCACAGCTAAGTGACCAAGACCACCAAGCCCAATCACTCCTAGAGACTTACCAGGTTGGTTCATCTTATGGCGCATCATGGGAGTGTAGACAGTAATTCCAGCACACAGCAAAGGCGCAGCTAAACCTAGTGGGTAGTTGTCAGGTATCCTATAGCAGTACCTGCACAATCAGCACGAGAACTACATTCTCACCTAACTAGCTAGTAGAAATTTGCTGTCTCAAAAATATCACATCAACATAACACTAGAAGCTCTAATTATACTACCAGATCCATGCATTGCAATCTTGTAGGTTACACACAGCTCTTCCTGGGCAAAGATATAGAGGATGAAGAGTTAATATCAAGTAAATTTTGAGCTACAATTCCTTAAAGGTTGCTTACTGAGTGCACTCTGGCCGGAGCCCCAGCATGGAAATAATAAGTATCTCCTTTGCTGATGGTATGAACCATACAGATGCAGTTGCTGAAGCCTACCCATCGATCAACAAGACACAAAGATTGATGTCCACCTTCTTTTCTTTTCTTTTCTCTTTTCTTTTCTTTTTTTTTTTTTTTTTTTT
>JAESVK010001274.1:1122862-1176395 GCA_017140935.1 Hamamelis virginiana
ATATATATATATATATATATATATATATATATATATATATATATATACATACTATATTGAAAGCACGAGAGTGTCAGGATAGTGTTTAATATCTTCAAAGATTTACTAGGATATTCATTTGATAATGACAAGTTATTCAACCAAATATTTATCCCAATATGAAAATATCCATAGTACAATGTCTGTTATAATCAAAATCATTCAACAAATGATGATAAAACATTTTATCAATCTGGATTAAAGCCATAAGGCTAACAAATATTATTTTAATTATTTAGTTATATTTTTTTTAAGTTTCATTGAATAAAAGAAAAGGACAATCAAACTCAAATAAATTAGGTGGTTTTACTTTTTATAATCTATTTTTATTTACACATGCTTCTAAACTTTGGAGTTTTGATGTATGAGTTAAATTTATGATGGCCTAGTTTACAAACTTAAATTAGGTGTATTTTCACATGTCTATATTTATATATTATATAAAAAAAATTTGTAGTATGTAGAGAACAATTACAGGACAATGTGAACCAAACAACATCCAGAAAAGAACCGGGACATAACCTCTTTTTAGACAAACATATTATAAATGAAGACAATTTAGATATAAACTGTATGAATAAAAACTAGACAGATAAATTGGTTCTAAACCAATTTTTCGGACTGTCCAACAACCCAAAAAGGTGAGTTTATGTAGGAATTTTTCCTAAACTATAAGAATATTGAGGTAAAATTCCTAATAAATAATAATAATAATAATAACAATATAATACCACTGTACTATCATTCTTCAAATATATTTTATCTTTCCACTTTTTTCCTATTTAGAAGATAAACGCATTTAAGGAGAGAGTATGTGCCACCACCGATGAATGAGAACACCCACCTAAAGGATGGAGAGAGAGAGGAGAGAAATAAGTACCTTTTAATTAAAATAAATATTTTCAAGTCTTAAGTATGGGGCTTGTTTGTGTGAGCTTTTTCTAAAATTATTTTTTGAGAACTATCTTTTCATATATTTCTATACAGTAATGTTTAAAACCATGTTTTCACCTATTAAAATTTTTATACTACAAGTTGTTGTGATAAAAGCTAGGATCCCCTAACTTTTACTGCAATTACTTATAGTATAAAATTTTTGCCTATCATCCTATCATCCCTTAAGTTGCATAGAAGTTATTATCATCATATCTCTCAAATCAAGCGGAATTTTCACATTCAAATGTGATTTTAATAAAAGGTAATGCAAATAGGCTCTTAGTGGTATATTTATGAACTTATCGGTACACAACCTATGAATTTGTAAATTTTACCATATTTTTATCCAATAAAAGAGAAAAAGTACCTCTAATAAGGTTTTTTTATTTTTTATGTGGCCCTTATAACATAGTGTTACATGAGTTGCGATTGCTATCTAAATAGTTTGCTATAATAGGGTGCCAGCCAAATTTCAGTAATGGCAACACTCAGAGCATCTTTAATAGACGGAAGTCTATTAAATAGTCCACATCATATTTTTCTCAAATTTGAAGCTTATTGAGGTACAATAGTACCAAATATGGATGAATCTAGCTTCCATTTTGTCATATTACACTTTATCTTCAAAAAAGATGAAAAATACAAAAATATAGCATGGAGTACATATGTGCCAAAATTTGACACTGAAACTAGGGATGTTAAATATTGATGTCAAATTTTGACTCTAGGACATCATACGGCATGAATGCATTGCTTATGAGTCATAAGTAAATAGGCACACAACCAAATCCCTCGTCATACAATTTCGGTATTTAAAAATAAGGGGAAATTACAGTTTCACTCTCTTAACTAATATCGATGAACACTCTGCACCCCCATGGTTTTAATTGCAACACATTGACCCTTATAGTTCTGATCCTATGGTTTTAATTGTAACACATTGACCCCTATAGTTTTGATTTATGAAACTTTACACATGTTGTGAGTTAGCATTTGTTTCGTTGACTAAAAAATGGCATTAGTTTTTTTTTTTTGTTTTTTTTTTCCAGTATTTATGCTAAATTACTAATATGTCTACAATCATATCGATAAAGTTTCATGATTTTTTCAATATATTTTATAGAGAAAATAATTTATAAAAATTAAAATATATTAAAAAAAATCATGAAATTTCAATAATATGGTGATACATTATCAAATTAGGATAAATATTGCATTAAAAAAAAAAAAAAACTTAACACAATTTTTCAGTCAAAGAAATAAATAACTAACTGACGGAACAAAATGTCACAAATCAAAACTATAGGAATTAATGTGTAGCAATTAAAAACTTTAGGGGTGTAAAGTATAAATCAATGATAGTTGAGATGTCAAAGTGTAATTTTTTTCTAAAAAAAAAAGAAAAGAAAATAAAAGAGAGTACGTGGCAAAGAATGAGGGTCCCCCTGAGGAGTTTAGCGCCCATTTTTTTTTCCTCCCCTGTATCGGTAGCGTGTCCTCGATCCCGCCACGGAGAACAGCAGTTCCAAAATTTGGACGCGGATTTGGAGAGAAGCTCATGAAAGAAACAACGGATTTAGTAGCTGGTGGATTGGCGGGTAGAGTGTAGAGAGAGGACGTATGTGATGGCAGCGCCATCGTCAGTTAGGTTATGGAGAACGGCCTTTTTGACTCTGAGGGACGAAACCCTAACGTCTCCCCCTCGCACGTCACTCCTCCACAATATCATTTTCTCTCATTCCCACTCTTTGATCGTGGCCGCCCCCGACCTTCCCCCTCACGAGGTATGGTAGATCCACTCCAATTTCACATCTTCCTTTTCTTCTTTATCTGCTCATCACTTTAATCATCCCAATGCACACTAGCTGTTCGACTGGTGCTGTCATCAATTCATCATGCAATTTATTTTCAGAATCGTTTCCGCTTCTGGTTTTCAATTTCTTGAAACTAAACTTATGGTTTTAGGTTACTTCCGACATAATGTTTCTCATGGAATTAGCTGCGACTACTTCCCAAGGCGCTGAAGATATGACCAGTGTCTTTACACACACTTGCCGCTTGGTAATAACGTTTCCATTTTTGTATTCAGAAAGTATATAACAGTTCATCCATTTGTACTGAATTGCAAAAGTCCATGCATACTCATTACTCAGCTTTTTTCATATGACAATTCTTTGTTTTTAATTTTTTTACTCTGCAGATCCACGACGTCAGTCAGCGTGTGTCCCTTGAAATTAATTCTTCTTCTTGGGCTCTCATGCTAGATTCTTTTGGAAATGTGGTAGAATTTTTTCTCGGTCAACCTGGTACAAAGCGAGTCTTCTCGGGGAATGCTGCTGGAATTAGAGCTATAGTCGATTGTTTAGAAACTCTAAGGTTAGTTCGTTTAGCATAGTCATGTGAATATTTATATCACGTATCCTTCTCCCAGCATGCCCAAGCAATAGCTCTGTGTCATTTTTGTCCATTGGTGTCATAATTGTAGAGATAGCCCAATAGTATTTTATTCTCTGCAATGAAATGGCTCAGATACGGTTTCAATTAACTTTACTAATACTTGCAACCTCTTTATATGACTGCTCATGTTTGTCGTGCTCACAAATTCACCAATTCTAGTGCGTAAACTTCTGAAACACATCGTATGACTCGTATTGTAACTTTTCTTTTCCAGACGTATTATCAGTGTATATCACAGAAAATATTTGCTATCAGAACATATACGGTTAGTGAAGTTCCTTCTCCGCATTGTTGAACGCTCTCACGCTGAGTTATTATGCTCATCTTATTCGAGTGGCAATCAGAGATGTGCTCCTGAAACTGGAAAGAGATTACCCAGGTACAACAGTTTATGGGAAGTTCAGACTGTCACATTCACTATGATTGGTGAAGTATTCTCTAGGGTTGGATCTTCTTTTCCAGTCGACATTTGGCAGTCAATAATCGAGGTGAGCATTTTCTCTTTCCTATCTGACAATATATACTTAATTGGATGACTTAGGTTGGTTTATCTTGAATTAGGTTCTTAGAAAAGTGATGGATGTCTTGGCATCTAAGAGCCTGCTTGTAGAAGACAATGTTATGTCCAGGTAACCTCCACCCCCCTTCTCCTTTGCCGCATTTCTCCGCATGAGATTGCTGATCAGGACCTATTCTTTACAAATTTGACAACTTTAATAATTGTTGGCCTTTCTGCTATGCAGGTTTTATACATCTCTTTTGAATTGTCTGCATTTGGTTCTTCTGGATCCTAAAGGTTCCCTTTCAGACCATGTGAGTCCATACATTTTTATTTTATGATGTAACATCAAGTCATGGATTTGTATTGCAGTTGTTGCCTTTTACAGTTTTCAGAATTTAAATATTTCTGCAGGTGGCAGGTTTTGTAGCAGCATTGCGGATGTTTTTTATCTACGGCCTTAGTAGTAAACCCCAATATGCACGTCCAGTTGCTGGTCAGAAGGATAAGGAACTTAATTCTACGAGTCTTAAATTAAGTTTGACAGACTCTTCAAAAAATGACTGTGGTCTGTATAGGCCTCCACATTTACGCAAAAAAGATCACACAAATCTGCAGCAGCCAAAAGCTTCGGAGTCTCAGACTTTTTCAGATCATGAATCTTCAGCAATCGAATTTACATCATCGGATTCAGATTACAGTGACAGTGATGGATTGGTGAAAGATGTCAACAGTGTTCATAGCTCTAAGGCTCGAGTAGCTGCCATTGTGTGCATTCAGGTAAGTTCAAACTATTGTCTCTTACTTCCAACTATTGTGTGCATTCAGGTTAGTTCAAACTATTGTCTCTTACTTCAACTTACATTCTGGTGCTCTCTTTATAGTTGAACTCTTTGTTAGTTGTTGATGGGATAGCTTCATAGCTTAGGTTAAGGTTTATTTTTTCCCTTTTAAAAAAAAAATTGTTTAATGAGTGTTGTTATGTTTAGGGCTTCATTGATAGTTATTCCTCGTTAGATTTTGATGAGTTGATCAACCATATGCAAACTGCTCTTTTTCATCCATTACTTTAGAGATTAGTGGAGATATATAATAAATGATTTTAGGTTGGCTAGCTATAATATTTTATATTAGGATAATATCTTTTGTGTTGGGTCCTTCTACATGAAATTCCCAGGGATGAAGCTTTTTTTTTTTAAATTACTTTCTTATTCTTTCTTTATCAACTTTAAATATTTGACGTTTTCCAGAAGTGCTTCCTTGTTTTTGAGTAAAGCTATATAGATGATGTTCTTGAACCATATCCATGTTTTCAACTCCTTGCTATTCAGCTTTGCTCCCTGGATGCACAAATGAGAATGTATAATTTTCTCCCCTTCAAAACATGAACACAAAAAATGAACTTTGACAATGCTACACAATCAGAAGAAAGCCATGCAGCTATGCAAGATCCAAGAGCGGTGCTTTTGCTGCCTAATTTATAACTTATAACAAATGTCATGTGGAAGCTTCTAATAGTAAATTCAACGTGGCTTCAATTCTGTGTGTGTGTGATCTTCCTCTGATTTATTATTAGGTTCAACAAATAGTGGCGGTTAGCCGGTTACGATCATTCTAGAGGTGGAAATATAAGTCCTGGTAGAATAGGCTAAAATGGGAAAAAATGTTTCCTACTTAAAGAAAGTAAAGAGAACTCTAAATGTTTTCATTTAAATATATACAGTGCTTCTAACGAAATATTTCAATTAGTGCTTGATAAATGAAAGGGAAATCTAACCCTTATATTGTTGAAATTTTCAAAGGATCGTCAATTTATCCATTTATCATTTGTCTTTTATTGTTTATTGTATGATGCAATCATATAGTCAAAATATTATGCTTATCTAATTTGTATTTTCTCGTGTACGCATAATCTAAAATATAAAAAAATATCGTTGATATATCGGTGACCCTCAATACAAAATAAGCCTGATATATCTTGTTGTCAATATATTGATAGATATATTGGAATATATCGGTGATATATTGGGATTCAAGCAATTTCTTTAATAAAACTACATAATATCGAGAGATATTGCTGATATATCTTGCAGTCCATGGGTCTGATTATTTTCTGTTTTTGTGATGCATTTTTTGCATGAAAAGACCCCAAGAAGCTTGCTTTTCTGCAAACTTATTGATTTATGTGGTACTGAATATTGATATTTGTATACAAACTTATTGATTTATTCACTTATTATGTGTAAATGATATATATTATACATTTCTAATTGTGTGTGACATTCCAATGTGGAATTTGTACAAATTTGTAATTTATTATGCCCAGCGTGACACACTTTATTGTACCCCATACAACACAAACTTGTCTTATATACATTTAGTTTGCAATATTTTGATTCTAAATTTTGTATTATAGTCTAATTCATTGTTTTGTTAAGTTTCATTGAAATATTCATGTTCAACTAGTATCAGTCGTATCTTTAAATCGATATTCACGTTCAACTAATAATATCAGTCGTATCCTTAAATCGATATCGATACTTCCGATACGATTGATATATCCATCGATATATTCGTGTTTGGGACCATCGATATATTCGTTGATACTGATATTTAAGTCCTTGCGTGTATGAATTTATGACACGATACGGTACATAACTACATACCATGTATCATACACCATGGATAACATTGAATAGTGTTTATTCATCATCTTTTGCATTTGGTGTAGGGCTTAGAAGAAATACACATAACATCCTAGCACGGAAGTGGCCTGAATGTGGTTCAGAGCAATTCGCTTTTGCGTACAATTGAAAGGATACAATATTCCTAAATCTTTAGATTCACTAAGTATTCATATGGATTGACTTTGAGAAGAAATTGTGAACATTGTTTTTAGTGAGCTTTGCACCTGGAAGGCACTCAAAGGAAATTCTTTTATTAGTTTGAGTTTTCCCTAAATTTTCTCCAACTTGGGCATATTTTTGGCAGAAGAGGAATATTAGGAGCAGATTCCAAGGTATTGAAGCCTCCAAAAATTGATTTTTGAGGTTAGTTATGTTAGCAAGTTAGCTCCCAAAACTAATGGAAAAAAGTTATCAAATGACTTAAAATCTTGATCACTGAATCTATATTTGCTTTATTTATTAGGATGTGGTTGATACAATAGTAAAACAACATTCTTATTTAAACCATCCTCTAGCCTCATGGATTATTGCTTCTCTTTCTTTAATCATTGTGTTCTAGATCAGTGTCGCATCTTGATTTATTTTCAGCATCTGTGTGATGTGATCTCATCGGAGAGGGTTTTTATGTTGGTTTATTCCGCTCTTTTATTTTAGTTTGTTCAGTAGAATGACCTTTTGTAATCTAACTACATGTTGATATGTCCTTGAAAAATTTTATCTTTCTTTTTCTACATGTATATAGAAAATTATAATAAAGGATTGGTAACCATTAAAACTTTAAAATGTTCTCACAATTTGCTTTCTGAATTTTATGGGAAGGATCTTTGTCAAGCAGATCCCAAATCATTTACTGCCCAATGGACAATGCTTCTGCCTACCAGTGAAGTACTGCAACTGAGGTGAAACATTCTAGTTCCTCCCATTCTTGTTGATTTAATTAGTTCATTGATACTTAATGCTATTTTATTTTCCTATATACTATTCCCGATTTTTTTTTTTTTTTTTTTATTTTTTTTGGTTTTTAAATTTTTTTTTTTTTTTTTTTGACAAGCAACAAGACATATTATTAATAAAATAAATAAAGAGGACTACCATACAAAGGAAAAAAATACAAGAACATGACCCCAAACCGGACCTACAGCAAAACAAATCAAACCCCCCTAATTACAAATGGATGACCATCCCAAAATAACAAAGAAAGGAAAGCCCCTAAATACATTAGAAACTGAAGCCCAAAAGAACCAAAGAAACACACCCATCCCAGCTCTCACACAGTTACATGTTAATTGCTCATTTACAGGAAGTATGAAGCCACTTTAATGACATGCTTGCTCTTTGATCCCTATTTAAAGGTATGGGTTCTGCTGTTTATAATTTATATCTGATGGTTTCAGTTTTACTTTGGTCATATATATGTCATCTAGGCCCCAATATAATGCCATGTTGCATCAATCATATTCATGCTACTTGTTTGTTGTAATTGTCTGAGGTTTTTCAGGATTTATCTTATCTCAATACAATACAATTGTACTCTAGTATAAAACCCAACTCACATATTCTACTTTGTGGTGCCTAGGCACGAATTGCATCTGCGTCAACTCTTGCGGCCATGATGGATGGGCCTGCATCTGTCTTTCTGCAGGTAGCAGAATACAAGGAATCCACTAAATGTGGATCTTTTACGGCACTTTCAAGCTCCCTTGGTCAGATACTAATGCAACTTCATACAGGTATGTGAAAGACATTATTCTTTTTATTGCACTTAGTTAAGTGCAAAGTGCAAAGTGTACCTCCCTTTTGATGCTTTCCTTTGATACTTGTTTATTGCTTACATGCTCAAGTATTATGTCTGCTCTAGGTATCCTATACTTAATCCAGCGTGAAACTCATAGTGGATTGCTGGCATCATTGTTCAAAAATCTCATGCTTTTGATATCATCCACACCGTATGAATCGTTCTTCTCATAATAAACTCTTGTTATTATTTCCAGTTGTTCGTATTTGGTAACTCCTCTACATATCATCTGTACTTCCTGTTGCAATCATGTTATCCTTATCGTGTTGTGCTTAATTAATAGAGCTATCTTTCTAATTACCTTGTACTTATGGGCATCTGTCATTCTAAATTTCTAACTCATTAGTGTTCAACATTCAATTTTAAACGAGGAATGCACGGCTTGCATTTTCGACCATGTGAAATAAATTCACATAGATTGTGGGTGTGGTTAATATTTTGGAAGTTAGATTTATATAATTCTTAAATCTCTGGATCCGTTGACACATCTGTATACCCACCTATCTGGCTATCTTATATATATATATATACAGTTCCGATCTAGTCAGCAAAAGCTGACTTAGGGATAAATCAGCAAACTTAATACAAACCGTTGGATCCAACGGATGGCCAAGATCACTTCTTGGTTCACTTAAGTCACTCGGGTCATTACCTCTCCCCAAAATCCGCATAACAGCCGGCAACCCATTCCACTTTTCACTTCTTGGTCACATTCAAACCCTAAATTTCTGAGACCTCCTCTCCCTTCCACAATCTCTTCTCTCTCATTCCCGCAGGGGACTCTGGCCACAGCCCCAAAAACACGATTCCATTCAACCCCGGATCCGCGCGAGTGCTGTTTCTTTCTCTATCGTTGAGGCAGCAGCCATGGAATCTGACCCCAATGAAGCAAAACCCAAGAGCTCCTCACTCATGAAGCCACCATTGATGCTCTTCAAATTCCAATATTCTCTTCCCTCTTTTTTTTTTTTTTTTGCAGCCACTTGATGGTCCGATTAATATACTTGTTCTTGTTTCATTTTTGTTTGTGTTAATGCAAGATTTTGGATTTTCATATAAATTCTGACTTGGTTACGAGGAGAAATGAAGCTATTTGGTCATTATAGAAGCTTTAACAAAACTTCAAAACTCATCAATGGCGAAATGAGTTTGAACTTGAAACTATTTTTACCTATATCTACGTGACCTAGGAAGATCAGTCACCAAGTTTGGTTATTTTTCATGAGCACTGGGAATTACTAGATTTTATTAAAGATTTAATGGCTGTTTTCGAGGAAAAATTTCTAGAAAATTTTTGAATGCATGATAAATTTTGGTTCTTATATATATATATATTAGAACATAGAGCAAAACGAGTTTAATGCTTAAAAAATGAGGTAATATGGTACCAAAATGAGGGAGAATGAGAAGAGAGAGAGAACTACCGTGTTTTGGTTGAAATTTGGGTTCATAGTGATCCGGATTGTGGGGAGAGGTGAGACCCGAGTGACTTAAGTGAGCCAAGAAGTGATCTTGGCCATCCGCTGGATCCAACAGTTTGTATTAAGTTTGCTGATTTATCCCTAAGTCAGCTTTTGCTGACTAGATCAGAACTGTATATATAACTAGATCGGAATTGTATATATATATTATAATGCTGTTGCATATGCTGTCATAATAGGGCAAGGGCTGACTTGAAATCAGAAAGTAAATAATATAGGGACATATAATATCTATCAAAATAGAACAGTCTATTACGGAGTATAGTTTATAATAAGCCAAACTAAAGGATGTGTTTGAAATAAAAAGGTTTTCAAACAGAAAGAATTTCAATTTATCACTCCATTTATATTTTTTGCAAAGATTACTCTAAAGATCTATGTCAAGCGATGTGCAACATTTCTTATGATTGTTTGGGCTGTAGGCAGGAGGGCTGAGGCGAGCCAAGGTCAGATCAAAGATCAGTTTCTTTGCTCAAGCTTTGCTAACTCATTTTCATCTCCTTGGACTAAGATGGAGTTCAGCCCATTCTGAAAAATTCAGTTGGTGATGGATTCCTTGATTATGGAATGAACAATTATTCCCCCGTTTTAAATGATTCCCAACCAATTATGTAATTCAATTAACCTACGATGAACATGCATGCATCAACAATAAAAGATTATAAAGTAAATCAAGCACACAAGAGACATGCAGATTTATGAGGAAAATCCTTACCGGAAAAAACCTCAGGAAACTAGGATGACTGTGAACGAAGCAAACAAGACTCGACTCTACTTATAAACAGACCAAAATCCTCAAGTCTCAATAGCAACCCTCCCATCTTGAATCTTCTCTCTTGAACAGATCCTCGTAAGGGACAGCCTTCTCACAAACTGAAATCCACAGTCTGCTCTCCACGTATCGAGATCCATGACATGCTCACCAAAATCCTTGGGATACTTTGGAATCCTCCAAAGCACAAGACTTGAATCCTCAAATCTAACTTAACACAAGTATATTGTGGTTTAAGTTCTCTCTTGATCAATGATCATGACAATGAAAACATGCAAACTGATTTTAAGCTCTAATCAATGAAGCTTGCATGAGTGAAGGCTAGTGTTTCTCACAATTAGGTTAAACAATATTCTCTTAAGTCTCCTCAGGGCCTATTTGGAAACTAAAGCATAAGCACCTAAAGGTGCTTTTTTTTTTTTTTTTTAAAGCAGGTGTCTAAATGTAAAATAAAAATAAAAATTATTAGATCAAATGAGATCATATATTTTTTAAAAGCACATAAAAGCATAAGCCCATCCAAACAAGGCCTTAGTGAAAACCAACCTTAAAAGACTTATTTATATTGATTTAAAAGTCCCAAGGCGTATAGACAACTTGTTCAGCTCGTAATCAATCATAATAAGTCCCAAAAGAGGAAACTGCACCATCTGGTCATGGATTGATCTAGGCAAAGGGTGTATTGATCTAGATGTTCTCAGGACCTCAGCACAAACAGGGAAATCTGGATCGATCCACCTTTTCCTCAAATCGAGTCAAATGTGCAGAAAAAATTTGGATCTATCTAGCAAAAATATGGATCGATCCAAATGTACAGTAAAAATTAGGATCTACAAAAAATGCCTTTAAGTTGATTTTAAGCCAAAACTCACCAAGGCAAAGGTTCATATAAGTTTCCTAATGACAAACTAAGTCCTAAGCACCTAAGGCAACATATCCTAGATGTCTAATGCACTTACCATCCTAAAGTGAGATTAGAGACGATCTTTAAATAGGTCATCATGCAATTCTTGTTCCTCACTGTCTTCATTGCTAGATGGCTTGAGGATATTGACCAACGGAACCAAAAATTACAACTCAATATGTTTTGACAACCAGAATTAGCCAATCCTAGACTAATAGACTTGACACATTCTATGGAATGAGCTTCGGGTCAAGTTCAGGCTGTTTGAATTACTTAATACAACACAACTATTAAATCATTTAACAATCCTATTTATGTTAATGCTACAAGTTCGTTTTTGAAGGCGTTTGCTGGATTTCCTTTGTTGATTATCCAAGATGATTGGAAATCGGTGTGTCAGGAGTAGTTTTCTTTTGTTTCTAAATGTCGTTATGTTTATTTTGTATTGGAAGACTCCTTTGTACTTCTTTCTTTATTATTAGTAATATCATAGTTTGTTGCTGATATATATATAATGCTAGAAGAGTAACTTGACTCCATGACCTGGAAATTATAACTCATGTGTCTAACCATTTACTTTACATTACCGGATAAGAAAAAAAAACTACTTTGAGACTTTGATATTTGATGTAAATATATTATATATGATATTCCCAAGAAATATCATATACTTTGAGCTGGTTCGATTTTAGGCTGGGCTAAGCATGGCCCTTGCTATAAGACTGAACTCAAGTTTGGGTCTAAAACTTTGACTGAGCTTGGATTTGTTCAAAGTTCATACAGAGCTCACCCAAAAGAAATTTTAGGCCAATCAGGTTAGTATTCAGTTTATATGGTAATTTCTATTCGTCTTCCTTTTGTCCTTCCTCTCCTCTTAATTTTCCTCTGTTCTTGTGTGTTGGATTAAGTGTACACAATGTGGATCTGATTGGATGATTAACTATTTGATCACATGCAATTTCTTTGAATGGTGCAAAAGAATTTGCGAGTCCTGTTCTTCTATTATAATATGCTACTTTTTCAATATGATGCTTATAGAAATTCAAGGACTCAGATGCATGATGTTCCCGCCTTCAGTTTGTTAATGTTTTGCCTGTTTTCCTGTTTCCTTTCTCTAAAAAATCATGAGTATTCATGTATAAAAGTACCATTATTTCTGATTATGGTTGCTCTACAGATATTCAAGAATGCCCACAGAGTTGTTGCCAGCAGTTATTTCATCTCTTCGAACAAGGATTGAAGAAGGGTTTCCATTTAAAAGTGATCAGACTGGCTTGCTGGTTCGTTTTGTTCAGATATGATCTTTGGGGTTATTTATGACAGCTATATCTTATTTTTACCTCTTTGACAGGCTGTTGCTTTTAGTTGTTTGACGGCAGCTCTATCTACCTCACCTTCCTCACCGCGAGTTAAGGATATGTTGTTAGAAGAATTATCAACAGGTTAGCCTTCATTTTAATGGTATAGCTTTTAGGGGTAGCTGGAATGTGTTGGACAATTTGTATATGTGAGTTTTGATTTTGGAATTTATATTGAAAACTAGATATCTTTACCTCTTTTGACATACTATTATTTTGGAAATTTACACCAGTCTTTTGTTAATTCTTTATTAACGTTATTTAATATGACCTTGGAAGTTTATATGAAGCTTTTTTCCAGGGTTCATTGAGGTTCAAGGGAAGCAAGGTGTTCTTTTTACCATATTTTTATATTCTGAACGAGTAACAAGCCCGACCGTAAGCTTTGAGGCTCTCCAGGTAATAATGTAACAAAGCTAAAAATTTGATGGGTGGACTGCATTCCTATCTATTATGAATGATTATGGAGTTACTGATGCATGTCTGGGTAGTATGGAAGATTGTGTTGAACCGTTATTTCTTTTAATCCATTATAGTTATGGCGCGCTTTCTTGTTGAAATATTAGTACTTGATAAATTAGATGATATATTAGTAAAGTAATGTGCTTATGTTTATGGCGACAATCCATTATCTAATGTTTCATTGAGTTAGAGATCATAGGTTAATTCGATAGAGGTGGTAAATGTCAGAATCTATAAGACAATGTATGTGTTGAAGTTGGATTTAAGAAGCCTACGTACTATTGTCTGTAAACTTTGCAGTATATTTGGGTCCGCAGTCTGCAGTGGCAATATAGGTTTTGTAACCTATTTATCCTTCTGGACCCGACCTGACCAGAAAATTCTGACACCCAAACATGTTCATGGTTCAGATTGGGTTGGAAATGACTTTAGGCAAAAAAAATCTGGGTTTGTGTCTGTTTGCTGTGTTGGGACCAGACACAAACTAGTATTTTCAATTTTGGACTCTGTCTGAACTTGTTCCCCAATCCCCAATCCCCAATCACCCCGCGGATGGGCTTGGTTGATGGGCCAGACGATATTGGCACCCATAAGTTCAAGGACCAATTGGCGTTTGATTGTTCCATATTCTACCTAGACCCTTTCTATCTGATTAAGGAGCCTGTGGTGGTTTCTATGCCTTTCAGCTCTTTGTTTTTCTTGGAGTTTTTGCTCCATCTTCTTGTTTTTGAAAAGTAGACTTACATTTTCTGGCTATCGTCTAATTCAGCTATGATAGATCATCTAATTTGGTCTCGTTATGCCCTTGATGGTAGTATTGACTCCTAATAGAAGTTAATTTGCTGTAAATAAAATAAATTATTGTTCTTTGAAAGGAAAAAATTACTTGCTTAAGAGTATGTATTATATATTTAATATCCAAGATAAGATGCATACATTGTTTGTGAACATGTAATATAAAATAAGTAATTGGGATAAGCAATATGTCCAATCACTACAAATGGTGCTCAAATGTAATAGGAAATATAATATGCAATATGTCTAAGATAAGACACACTGCCCCTTTACCATCTTCACCCTTTCACCTGACACCTGATGTGGCTCCTAACATGGCATTCTAGTCAGCTGCCATGCCAGCCTGTTGCTGATGTAGCAACTGTCATGGTAGGCCATGTCAGCTACAATACTTATTTGTACTGATGTGGATTGCCACAAGCTGCCATTTCAGGTGGTAGGGTTGGAGATTTTAATAGGGACGGTGTGTATAGCAGCACTCAATGTAATATTGAATGCATAATACCTATGTTACACGGACTCGTGTACAAGTGTCCGGTGTGGGTATGTGTCCAAGTGTCGGATTTGTCTATTTTCCTAAAATTTTCCACTATTTTGAAGTATCCAGCAAGAGTACCCTTATCCTTGTCCAAGGATCGGGTGCGGGTATTTCGAGGTGAAGTGAAGAGTCCGTGTAACATAGCATAATACATTACCCACAGACAATTCAATAGCTGTGGCAATCTCATATGACACTTAACAAGCACAATTCTCTTATATTCTTTTTTCCTTTCTCTTATAATCTTTTTTCCTTTCTCTGACAGTCTTCATCTTTAAAATATAACCAATTTAAGCCATATGTTTGTAAATTAACAATACATAAATAGAGTCGAAATTCTTAATAAGTTAGTGCTTCAACATCATGAACAGTAATGCTGCAGGATTATGAACTGTGCTGATGCAATGATGTGAAGCTGTAGGACTCTATAGAAAATGATTGGGAAAGTGCTGCTCTGCCTATTAATCTAAACCATATGTTTGTAAATTAATAATACATAAATAGAGTTGAAATTCTTAACAAGTTAGTGCTTCAACGGCATGAACAGTAATGCTGCAGTATTATGAACTGCTGATGTAGTGATGTGAAACTGTACTTCTGTAGGACTCTATAGAAAGTATATAGGTATAGGTATCTGATGCACTGCTTTAGGAATTAGCACCATGGCTTTGAACGTAATTGCTTTCAATTTCAACCAATCTGTTATCCATAGTGAAAAATAGTATCTTTAAGCTGTTTGGCCACAATACTGATGTCTTCTTATAGGCAGAGGAAGATAAGGTGAAAAAACTCCAATAATCTTAAATAAATGTTATTTGCTTTTCTAATTATTCTATCTTGTCTATAGAAAAAGATGTTATCTACCATATGTTGATAATTGCAGGCCCTTAGAGCTGTGTCACACAACTACCCAAACATAATGGTTACTTGTTGGGAACAAGTTTCTAATATTGTTTATGGATTTTTGAGGCTATCCGCTTCTGAAGTTCCTACAAGGTCATGGAAGGGACACGATGGAAATGGGTTATTTGGGGAAAAAATCACTGCAGCTGCAATCAAGGTAAGACATCCTCTGGCTTCTTTGGCATCTTGACTTTTTTTTTTTTTTTTAATTTTTTTTCCCCCTTTTCGTTAAGGTTGCAGTGTCTTTTTTTACTGAAAATAGATCCTTGTAGTCATCTTTATGTAATTGAATTAATACAATTTGCATGAAATAAATCTCATTCAGATTTCATGAGAATACTGGTCACATATGGAGAACATCATGGGATGATGGGGCCACACAAATCCTTTCACATTGTAGGTTAAAAATCCCCCGTGTTTTGCATTATAACCTAGAATGCCTTTGCAGAGTATTAGATGTATGGTTGGTTTGCTTTGTAAACCTATTTTGCTTCATATTCTTCATTTTACTTAAAGAAGCAAGACCTTTAGTCTACTACATTTACTTCTTTGTGTACTTTCTATTTCTTTCATGTTCAATTAAGGTTTCCTACTATACAAACTCAAAGCCTCATATTGGTTATTTTATT
Organism: Hamamelis virginiana; assembly: GCA_017140935.1. NCBI lineage: Eukaryota > Viridiplantae > Streptophyta > Magnoliopsida > Saxifragales > Hamamelidaceae > Hamamelis > Hamamelis virginiana. The sequence goes on from JAESVK010001274.1 coordinate 1,139,118, forward strand.
AATATTTATTATTATTATGTTTTGATGAACAACAAGTATATGACAAAAAAGGGAAAAAAAAAAAGGACGAAACAACCAAACCTATCAACCACCCAACCTATCTACAAAAAGAACAATGTACAAAAAGCCTCCCAAGCAACATAAAAATAAATGAAAAACCTTCAAACAAAAATGCTTAGGGAGGGTAAAAATGGAGTATGAAAGTTTCCAACCTAATAGTCCCTTTATTTGCTAAAACATCCACTTCTGCATTAGCTGGTTTATGAATCCAACAGAAATTGACCCCAACTGGTCTCTCAATATCCAAATTTCTTCCAAAGTATAGCAACCCTCCAACTACCTACTGCCCCTTTCTTCAACCTAGAGATAACCGCATTAGAGCCTTCCTTCACCAAAATATCATTTTAAGTCACAATTTTTAGCATGCCTTAAACGAGTCAATAGGGCATGGATCTCTGTGTTAATGGCAAACCTTTCACCATTGGACTTAGAAAGGAAAACATTGCCCTCATGGATTCTAAAATTTTGTCAATCATTTTTCTTTTTTATTTCACCTTTTGGATTCCCCACCTCTACCCCTCTGAACTGTTATACATAGACTGAGGATCATTAATTGTGAACATAGAATAATAGTCTCCCTAGCTGAAAACCTATTGCTTTCCATGTTGCACTTCTACGTTCTTTTGTTATGTTTATATGTTCCTTATATATATATATATATATATATCATTACTCTTCTGGCCAGGTTCTTTAATGTATATTGCTATGCTGTCATGGATGAATTCCTCTTATTATCCGAGGTGAAAGTAATTTAGGGCACTAAATATGATAGATATAAAAGTGTTATGTTTCCCAATTTTTAATTCCATTTGATTGAGATTTTAATGTATGTATTATTCAGGTTTTGGATGAATGCCTGCGTGCAATATCTGGATTTAAAGGAACTGAGGATCTTTTAGATGATAGATTATTGGATACCCCATTTACTTCTGATTGCATAAGGATAAAGAAAATATCATCAGCTCCATCATATGGGCTACAGAGTTCAGAAGGTACTAATGACGAACCAACAACATGTCGGTCTGGAAGTGAGCAGTGGCTTGAGGCAATCGAGAGGCATATGCCTCTGATTTTACAGCATACTTCTTCTATGGTTGGTTAGAATGTTCCTTAAAAACAGTTGACTTTCATTGATATTTTGGTCTTGAAAAAAATATTTAGAGTTTCCATCTTTCATGCTCTGTGTTTCTGTGGTAGATTAAAATTATACTTGTGCTGCCTGTCACTGTACTTATAGTTATATCATACTATTTGAATGGACATATTAATGTATTTCCCAAAGTTTTAGGTATCTCTACCACTTAATTACTGGCTTTGTCATGAGCAATGAAAATTATGAAGTCTACATGAGTATGCGAGCATTATATGTGTTCTCACTTTGTAGTCTAATAAGATATTTGCCTAAAAATTCTTGCCCCATTTAGGTGCATCTATTATGACAGATAAAAACCTGTATCCTGAGAGGAAACAAAAAGCTTTCAAAAAATTCTTTAAACATAATATTACTTTTTGAAGAAGTTTCAGTATGATTAGTTGGAGCTTATTGTTATGGGGATTAGATGGTCCAAAGGCAGCATAATTTCTTACCTTGTGGATATTAAATGCTGAAGGAAAAGTGTTTCACATTGCTTAGATAGATTATGTTGACCTGGTTCTAACCTTGCACTTTAAAGCTCAGAAGGACAAAGGCTTCTATCCAAATTGCTCCATAAATGAATTTTAGACTCGCACTTTTAGGTTTCACGGCAGTAAAGAGTACAGTTTTGCTTGGAATGTGTTATTTATTCAGTTCTTTCTTTTATTATGTCTTTTTGTAAATTGCTCCTTATATGTTGCTGTATGCTCAAATAGTCCCTTTTAGAATATATTACATTCTTAACATGCTTCTTTTTTCTTTTATTTTTTTATTTATAGATTTATTGCGATGTTTACCCTTGCTCTTAGTAAGATTGGAGTTATCCTGTTATTTACTTTATTTTTTTTAGGTTTAACTTTAAACTAAAGAAAAATCAAACTTGTGTTACAAAGGGAAATTTTATGATTTTCGGTTTTAATTGGCCTTGTTGGATACCTTATGTTATGTCCATATCAGACATCATTGTCAGACATCAACATCCATGTCGGTGTCCTTTAGTAGATTGAAATCGCTTATACTGTTCCTCGCAACTTCTGAGAGCAAGTGTCCTACTTGTGAAGGAAGGTATAATATACTACACTTTTCACCGGTTAGAAAGGCCCTCTTTAATACATTAAGAAAAGATGTTCACAGGGGCCGGAAAGACTCGGTCATAGGAACTTAGACCACCTACGCGCGTGTAAATGTGGCACTCACCTAACTGAGCTATAGCCCTTGTGCTTGTGATACATATTTTATCATGTAGATAATTTCTTGTCAAGATGAATATTCCAAGATCCAACATCATAGCTTTTTGATCTCTTTGATCGCTATTGCTTATAAGTGATATTACATTTATAATTCATCGACGTGATGGGTCAGGGACCATACATGTTTTCATGATACATGTCAGTTAAGCAACTTTGTAAGATTTCAATAAGGGATTACCAAAAAAGTTGATCATTGGTCCGTGTGCTTGTCTCTCTTTGCAAGACTGTTCTTTTCACTGTTCAGTTTTCTTCTGTCTATCCATTTAGATCATTTGGTTTGAGATAAAAGAATATTGATTAATCTGCTGAGTTTATGTGCAATCTGCTACTATACGTATGTAGCGGTAGCCATTCGTGTAAAATATGCATCTTTTGTTGACTAAGTACCACTGTACCATTTCGGATAAAGATGGAAAGTCAATGCTGGTTAAAATGATGGAAAGTCTCTCTTTGCTTACCTATATATAGCTCTGATCTACTGTTTCTTTTCTCTGGAAGGTGAGAGCTGCATCGGTTACTTGTTTTGCAGGCATAACTTCCTCTGTTTTCTTCTCTCTTACAAAGGAGAAACAGGATTTCATTCTTTCTTCCTTGGTAAGTCTTGAAGTGATGTTTACTTGAACCTATACTTGCTTTCTATATTTTGTTGAATGGGGCAGATTGTCTTTTCTTATTGGTTTATGCATTTCATGTTCAAAATCTTTGTAGATCAATGCTGCTGAAAATGATGAGGTTCCTTCAGTTAGGTCAGCTGCTTGTCGAGCCATTGGTATCATTGCATGTTTTCCACAAATTTCTCAGAGGTGATTCTGATATGATGCTAAACGATCTATTAAAATTCTTGTGTTTGCTTGTTAATTTGTTCTTGAGATCAGTAGACATAGAACTGAAAAAGGGCTTTGATCATATAGTGCAGAGATCCTTGACAAGTTTATCCATGCTGCTGAGATTAACACGCGGGATCCCTTGGTCTCGGTAATCTTGTAGATTTATTTATTTATCTTTTAAATTTTGGTTTTTTTATTGTACATTTCATATTTGTGTTATTCGCCATTTACATTTCCTTAAAATACTTCTTGCTTTAGGTGCGTATAACATCCTCTTGGGCTCTAGCAAACATATGTGATTCTCTCCGTAACTGTGTTAGCGATGATCCTTCAGAAAGGTGTCATCATATAGGTGGGTTTAAGGGTTAGAAGAATGATTTATTATCTTATTTTCCAGTGTCATTGGTTTTGTTTTCTAAATTCTCTCTTTTCATTGCAGACTCGAACGAGAACTCACAATTAATGTCCTTATTAATCGATTGTGCATTGCACCTAACAAAGGATGGCGACAAGGTAGACATTTATGGATTGCTAAGATCTTTTAATCATTTTTTCCTTGTGTCAACATCTTTGAGTTCATGCATGGTTGGTACATTCAGTGCTGGCTGTATTATATTTTCAATGAGCATGCAATTTGAATAATTTTGTTCTTTATATTGTCATAAGAAAATATTATTGTATTTATGCCTGCTGATGGATGTGCAAATTATACAGATTACAGATGATTGTAGTTCAAAAACTAGTCATATGTTGTTTCATCAGGATTCTTTTACATGAATGTCAGCACGTGTTTAACTGGCGACTTTAAAAAAATTTATAGTCTAAATAATAGAAATCCCAAGAACTATATTTGATTATTTTAACATTTTGCAAGTCTCTCTAGTTCAGTATTTTTTATATGTATAGCCTACCTATATATTTTATGAAAGGTAAGTATATTAATCTTAAAAAAAATGCCTAAGGCTAGATATACACCATGTATACTGTTAGAGTTAGTAAGGGAATTTTTGTACTTGCATCTTATTATTTTCAGTATATATAGCAGTGATGAGGACTGGAATAGGTTAAGTTCCAGATTTCCTAATCTCTCTCTCTTTCTTCCCTTCTCTCAAACTTTATATTCAACTTGGTATCAGAGTAAAAAAAAAAAAAAACCAGTATGGGGTAGGCTCCCGGTTGAATCAGAACCCCCCATCATCATCAAAATTTTTTTGATGGGGTAGGCTCGCCCCTCTCTCCTGAATACAGTGGTATTTTTGTTGGAATTTTTTGAATTCGTTCGATGGGTGTTTAGTATTTTTCTTTGATTTCGGAATATATGAACCTATTTTTCAGATCTGAGTTCTAGGGTATTTTTGGGAGTTTCTTTTGGTCTAATCATTCTGCCTAGGTGCCGACTAGCCTCTTGGAGTAGCTCTTTGGTGTTTGTTTTAAGAATTCATGGTTGTAGAGTCAATTTTTGAGGTTTTTGGAGCTTTTTTGGGTGTTGGCAGCACTGCTGGCCTTGTTTTTGGTTTGTTTTTGTGTGTCCTATGACCTCATGGGTGCTATTTTTGATGTATTGAACCTCATATTGGCTTGTGGTGGTTGGATTTGTGGAGGTTGCAGACCTTAAGTGCCTTTTGGCTACTGTTTTCTTGCCCATTATTGATATAGTTGGCTGTCCCTTGCGTGTTCATTCTTCCTTTCTTCTTCGAGACACTTTTGGTTCTTAGATTTCTTGCCTTGGTTGCTGGTTGCTTCTCTTGGGTTGATATGGCAGAGACTAAGGTTGATTCTTCGACTTCTTTCCTTAAAGATGATGGCACACCTAAGGCTATTACCTCTAAGAAATTGAATGGTGTTAATTACTTGGCTTGGGCTCATGCGGTGAAGATTTTTTGCGTAGCAAACGAAAGCTCAAGTACTTTACTGATGATGCTCTGCATCCACGGATTCTGGATATGAGACCTGGATGTGTGAGGATTCTACTGTTAGGGGGTGGCTTTGACATAGTATGGAATCCCATATTTCTACAACTGTTGAGTTCTGTGATTCCTCCAAGCAGATTTGGAATTCAGTCGCCGAGTCGTTCTCCCAACAGAGTAATGTATCTCGTGTCTTTGAGTTATATGAGCAGATTTTCTCTATTAAACAAGGTGATAAGCCTTTATCTGAGCATTATAGCATTTTAAAAGGTCTCTGGGAGCAGTTACTGCAGATTCGCCTGTTTACTACTGATTTGGATCAACAAAAGAGGCATTGGGAAGATTTTATGATTGCTTCTCTTTTATCCAGTCTTAATTCTAATCTTTGGGGTTTTAAGGATCAAATTCTGGCTAGTGAGACACTTCCCATCGCTGCTAATGCTTACTCTCAATTGCTTCGCTCAACTCTTGGAACCTCTTCGATTGTCAGTCATTCTCCTAGTGTCTCTCTTGAGCAATCTGCCTTAGTTTCCCGTTCTGGAGGTCGTGGTTTTAGTGGCGGTCGCTCTTTTGGTGGTCGTAGTTTTTCAGGCACTCCTTCGGAGGACGTGGTAATGTGTTTCGGGGCACTCCTCGTGGTGGCAGTAATTCCATGGGCCTTGATACTCGTTATTGTGATCATTGTGGGGGCACTAATCATACTGAACCTTATTGCTGGAAGAAGTATGGCAAACCGAGTCATGCGAATCAAGTTTTGGATGATTATGGACAATCCTCTTCTATTCCGGTTACTTTATCTGGACAGACTATCACCACTTCGTCCCACACTGAAAATCCTTCCTCGTCTGCTACTATGGTAGCCTCAGGTACTATCTCGTGTATTGCCAGTTCGTCGCCCCCTTGGGTTATTAACTCGGGTGCCGGTTCTCATATGTGTGGTATACCTTCCTCATTTTCTGCGCTAACTTCTATTAATCATCAAATTGTTTTAGCTGATGGGTCTTCTTGTCCTGCTGGTGGGCGAGGGATTCTTCACCCTTCTGAATTGTTCAGTAACCTTTCTTCGAAATTTTTGTGTTTTTCAGGATCTCACGATGAAGAAGATGATTGGTTCGGGCCATGAGAAGGATGGACTTTACTACTTGGACATTGATATTTCGCCTGCTTCCTCTGCCTTGACTACATCTGTTTCACCCTCCCAGTGGCATGCTCGTCTTGGACATCCCTCTTTGGCTCATCTCAAACTGGTTGTTCCTGGTTTAATAAATGTTTATAGTTTAGAGTGTGAGGCCTGTCAACTTGGCAAGCATCACCGTAGTTCTTTTCCTGTTAGTCGTCATGGTCGTGAGTCTGCGTCTTTTAATTTAGCCCATACTGATGTTTGGAGTCCTTCCCATACTCCTGCTGTTTCTAGTTTTAAGTATTTTGTTATTTTTGTGGATGATTATTCTTGTGTGACTTGATTATTTTTAATGAAAGAGTGTTATGAGCTTCCTGATATTATTTCTCGTTTTTATAATCAGATTTGTGTTCAATTTGATAAGCATATTAAAATTATTCGATCTGATAATACTAGAGAATATGTTCAAACTGCTGTGGATTCTTTTTGCGGGACACGGGATATTATTCATCAGACCAGTTGTGCTCATACCTCTCAACAAAATGGGGTTGCTGAACGTAAACTTCGTCATTTACTTGATATTGCTCGTACTTTAATGATTAGTTTGCGTGTTCCAAAGTTTTTTGGGGAGATGGGCTTCTTACCGATTGTTATCTTATTAATCGTGTTCCTTCTGTTAGGTTGTCCAATCAGTCTCCCTTCTCTATTCTATTTCCTCATTGTTCCCCTTTTTCTATTCCTCCTCGTGTGCTTGGGTGTGTTGCTTTTGTTCACATTCTTGATCCAGGTCATGATAAGTTATCTCCTCGGGCTTGCAAATGCATTTTTCTAGGATATTCTAGAACTCAAAAAGGATATCGATGTTATCATCTTGATTCTCATCGCTACTTTGTGAGTGCTGATCTCACTTTTTTTGAGTCCACTTCTTATTATTCTTCTTATGGGAAATCCTTGTCACCTGATATCATTTCTTGTCGTGAGGGGGAGCATTTTTTTGTCAACTCCTACTCTTCCTATTCCATTGTCTTCTTCCTCGTCTCCATCTTTGTCTCATTCCCTATTGCAGGTATATCGGCGTGACAAAGACAGAACTGTTGTTTTTTTTGGGCCTCATAAACTCTCTTCGGACTCTGTGGATCCTTTGCCAGTTATTACCTCGTCCGATGATTTGCCTATTGCTCTTCGTCGAGGTAAACGTACTTGTACCCAACACTCTATCTCTAACTTTGTTTCCTATGTTAATATGTCTCATTGTTTACGATCCTTTGCCTGTACTTTATCTTCCATTTCTGTTCCTAAGAATTATAAACAGACTTCTTCTTCTTCGGGCTGGAAAACTCCAATGGATGAGGAAATGCGTGCTTTTGTATCATAATGAGACTTGGACTCTTGTCCCTCTTCTATCTGGTAAAAAGACAGTTGGCTGTCGTTGGGTCTACATAGTTAAATACTTACCCGATGGCTCTGTTGAGCGTTTGAAGGCCAGGTTGGTGGTTAAGGGCTATACCCAAACTTATGGTGTTGATTATATGGAGATGTTTTCACCGGTTGCTCGTCTTAATTCTATTCGAATTTTACTCTCTGTTGCTGTGAGTCATTCCTGGCCTTTGTATCAGCTTGATATAAAGAATGCCTTTCTTCATGGTGATCTTCAGGACGAGGTGTTTACGGATCAACCTCCTGGCTTTGTTGCTCCGGGTAAGGAGAATCTTGTATGTTGTCTTCGTAAAGCCCTATATGGTCTGAAACAATCTCCCCGTGCATGGTTTGACAAATTTAGCACAGTTGTTCTTGCATATGGCTTTCAGCGCTCCACTTATGATCACTCAGTCTTTGTTCATACCTCCTCTTTGGGTACGATAGTGTTAATTGTGTTTGTGGATGACATTATTATTCCGGGTAACAATTCTACTGGTATTGCTGAAGTTAAGAAACACTTGAGTTAGTCATTCCATACCAAAGATTTGGGAGATCTTCGCTATTTCCTTGGTATTGAAGTCGCTCGCTTTAGGCGTGGTCTTTATTTGCCCCAACGCAAATATGTCCTTGACCTTTTGACTGAGACCGGTTTTCTTGGTACTTGTCTTGCTGATACACCTATGGATTCTACTGTTAAACTTGATTCTCAGCAGGGTGATTTATTTTCTGATGTGGGTCGCTATTACGTCTTGTTGGTAAACTGATTTATCTTATAGTTACAAGGCCAGATATTACTTATGCTGTGGGCATTGTAAGTCAGTTTATGCATGCTCCTCGCCAACCTCATTATGATGTTGTCTGTCGTATTCTTAGGTATCTTAAGGGTATACCTGGTTGTGGGCTCTTATATACACCTTCTGCTTGTCTCTCTTTTTCGGGGTTTAGTGATGCTGATTGGGCTGGTGATCGTTCCGATCGTCGATCTACCTCTGGTTATTTTACTTTTGTTGGTGGAAATTTGGTTACTTGGAGGAGTAAGAAACAGAATGTTATGGCTCGTTCTAGTGCTGAGGCCGAATACCGTGCTATGACTCACACTGCTTCAAAAATGTTATGGGTTCGCTCGCTTTTACAGGATTTTGGTATTTCTGTTCCTACGCCTATGCCTATGTTTTGTGATAATCAGGTTGCTATCTTCATTGCCAATAATTCTGTTTTTCACGAGCGCACGAAGCATATTGAGGTTGACTGTCATTTTATTCGTGGTTTGCTTATCCGGAAACAGATCTGTACTCCTTATGTTCGTTCTGCTGATCAGCTTGGTGATATCCTTACTAAGTCTTTACCACGTGTTCCTTTTCTTCATTTGTTTTCCAAGCTGGGCATGTTTAATTTATATGCTCCAGCTTGAGGGGGAGTGTTAGAGTTAGTGAGGGTATTTTTGTACTTGCATCTTATTATTTTCAGTATATATAATAGTGATGAGGACTGGAATAGGTTAAGTTCCTGATTTCCTAATCTCTCTCTCTCTCACTTATCTCTTTCTCTTTCTTCCCTTCTCTCAAACTTTATATTCAACTTATACAAAAAGCAAGCTTCACAATAAAAGAGAAGAAAAATCTGCAGAAGAAAGGGGTCCTCCTAACCAACTTTGAGCAATCCACAAGAAAAAAAAAAAAAAAGAGGGCAAAAAAACCCCTCTTTCAAACTACAACTACTCAATTCTATACCCTAAAAAATCCGATTGATATCTATAACCTATATTAATAGAAATGTGTGCATATAAATATCCAATAACTCCTGTCATCAAATCTCATCCTCCTAAGGACATATTAAAGGAGTTCTTTACTAGCATGATCACCAACATTCTCCACGGCAAGTTTGCAAATCACCCCTAAAAGCCCACTTTTGTATCTAGATACCACACACTCATTTGCAGCTTGATACACATGTAGAATTTGCCTACCTCCCAGCAAAAACATTTTGGTAACATGAAATCACATCTTCCACCACTAATCTAAGTCTATTAGCCAAGACTTTTGCAATAATTTTGCAAGCGCTCCTCACTATGCTTATTTCCCTAAAATCTCTAACATCAATTTTCTTGGGAAAAACCTTCATCAAATCTTCCTTCACCACTTCTCAACATCAATAAAGAAGGCTAATGTAAAACTACTTGGACCCGAAGCTTCATACCCATTCAAACCCTTATCGCCTCAAGAATGGTATCTTCTTGAAAGGGCCTTTCCAATCAAAGGATTGGCCATCAATTGAAACAAATCCAATCCATCCAAAAATTATTTTCTACTTACCTCTTTAAAAATAGCTTCAAAATAATCAACAAAACTCCACTTAATATCTCCCTCTTCTTCCACCAATATACCATTGATCACCATGCTAATGAAGTTGTTTCTTCTATAAGAATTAGCCAAATGATGAAAAAATTTGGTGTACCTACTTTCAACCAAATAGTTCTAGATTCTTGCCTCAATGAAATCTCATCCAATTCTGCCAACCTCTTAAATTCTTATGTGTTCCCTCGAAAGGTTTTCTTTCTTTTTGTACCCCCTCATGTGGATGGCTATTTGAGATAGAGATAAGTGTCCAACTATTGATCATCTCATCCCCAGGGGATGGATGATCCCAAGTGGTATTCATGTAAAGGAGTAAGGAAATGGCGGATCACCTTTTCCTCCATCATTTGGTGGCTTAAGAGCTTTGGAATGTGCTCTTTCCATTGCTTGGCACCTCTTGGGTAATGCCAAATACCGTTAAGGATCTTTTCTGGGCTTGGTGGTTTAGAATTGGAAGAAAGAATTGCGAGGTCATTTTTGTCTCCTTTGCAGTGTTTTTGGAAGGAGGAGAAATAGTAGAATTTTTTAAAATGAGGGACTTCTTTTGGGAAGGGAGGGGCGAGGGGAAGAGCCAAAGAGACCACATCTAGTTTGTTGGCACTTTGTCTCTCGTTCCAATATGAAAGTGGGTTCTAGCTGTGGGTAACATGTTAAAAGGAATACAACCTTAATTGCAAAATGGTTATGGAGGTTTCCATTGGAAAGCGATACCCTTTGGCATAGAGTAATTAAAAGTAAATATGGGTTGCAGGAGAATGGTTGGGATGCTAACTTGGTTGGGGGATAGAGTCTTTACTTGGTGCCCTTGGAAAGGCATGTCTTGGGTTTGTCCTTTCTTTTCAGTTTTTTTTTTTTTTGGTTGGGAATGAGGATAGAATCAAGTTTTGAGAAGATGTTTAGAGGGGGGAGAGTGCCTTTGCATCTTTGTTTTCTTGATTGTATGCAGTGTGAGACTATGCTCTTTTTTTTTTTCCCTTTTTTTTTATTTGAATTTTGAATTTTGAATTTTGAATTTTTTTTGAATTTTTTGGGAAAGTTGTTTCTGTGCAGCCATAGTTGAGGCTTTTATATACTTCATGTGTACAGGGCAGTCTTGGCCTAAGACCTTTTTTCTATGATGAATTTTACCTTCAGAAGAAAATTTCTATGTTCACAGATATCTCAGCATTTTTTTTCCCTGTTGATGAATTTTGCTTTCATAAGAAAAATTCTATATTCCTAGATAGCTTTAGCATTTAGTTTCTATAAATAAGGTTTTCTTTCCTTTTAGTCAGAATAAGTTATTAAGTGTATGTTGAAAGGCCTTTGATCATAGCTTCTTACAGTCTATAGTAGTCTTCTTTTGGTAGCTGCATCTATAGCTTATGAAGTCTCTTTTTTTTTTTTCCCTTACATTAGATCAAATCAAATGCTGTGAGAGCTCTCGGGAATCTTTCAAGTTTTGTCCAATACACAAGTCTATCCGGTACTCATGGCAAGCCTGTGGATTGTATGGGCTTATCTTTGACAACCAACAAAACCGAGTTGTTGCCATCAAGCAGTGATCTGGAAGGTAGTCAGAGATTTATGTTGAATTCATACCAGCCATCTTCTTTGGGAGATTCAAGTAGGCTGGAGAGAATGGTACAGGCATTTCTTTCTTGTGTCACGACTGGAAATGTGAAGGTATGCCATCCCCATAGTTTTATGCCTTGTAGTAAAACTTGTGTGTAAATCTGCATGTTTACATTTTCAATATTAATTCTATTATTTTCTCTCTCTAAGTGTAATGTTGTGTTAACCAGGTCCAATGGAATGTTTGTCATGCATTGAGCAATTTATTTCTAAATGAGACGTTAAGACTGCAAGACATGGACTGGTAAGGAGAGAAAATCTCGCACACTTGCTTTGTTGAAATGCTGAGAATTGTTTGCATATGTACATTTCTGGTTTTGAAATTCATGATGCATGCTGACATTTGATGGTATTGTTCTCTTGTTCTCGGTTTAATTCATTAAGTTTTTTCTGCCTTGATATGCTGAGGCAAGTTCGAAGTATTTTGGTAATATTTCTAGACAGACAGTTCTTCTATTATTTTTGTAATTAGCATGCATGTGTTTCTTTTACATGAAATGGATGCCCTTTCTCTTGCAACATATAGTGTAAAAGACCATTTCCGATTTTTATATCTTGCTCTCTTTAAAGTTTTGAAACTTCTTAATGTAGAGTAATAATGTCTGCTCCTTTTATTTGGCAGGGCTCCATCTGTTTTTAGCATTCTTCTACTACTACTACGTGATTCATCTAATTTTAAGATCAGGATACAAGCTGCAGCTGCATTGGCTGTACCGGCCTCAATACTTGGTGAGTAGTAGGTCTAGTTGCTTTTCCAATTATCATGATTGAAGTGTTTTTGTGATTTTGGCTGCCTTAACAAGCATCTCAACAATGCCTCATCATAAATAGTAGGGTTAGTGACACAGTTCCTCCTCCCCCATTCCTTCCTCTTCCTGCGCCCATTATTTATTTATTTATTTTAATGACAGGCTCTATCTAGGCTACACTTTTTGTTAAGTCAATGGGCCATCATATCTTTTCTTAGTTCCCAACTTCCCACAACCTTGGCACACATTCTTTATGATTTTTGGTTATCTTTGTAGTGCCTTCAATCCAAAACATATAACTTACTGGTGTACTAATATATAACCTACTGGTGTGCTAATTGGTCTTTACTTCAATCATCTTAGTTGACTTCTTCTTTCCTTGTCCTCTGTTCATGCTACCTTTAACTTGTAACAAATGCATTTACTTCCAGTTCTGTCTGTACTTGTATTGGTTCTCATCCAATTGACATCCTAACTTCCACTACACTTATTTTATGGACTTGTTTTTGGCTACCAGCATTGTGTGGCATTGAGCATCCAAGTTTCTTATTGTCATTAACTGCCGAATTTGAAACTGAATTGTCATCTCTGACTAAATACCCATCATCATAATATTCATATACTGGTGCTGAATTTTACAACTTTTCCCATTGATTTCTTGCTCTACAGACTTGTTCACTAGGCATTCATCTTATTCTTATACTCTTTTTTTTTTTTCCTTTTTTATTACACTGAATAAAGATGCTTATCAGCATCATGAGTCTCGGGCTTTTCCATTTCCTAACTCACTCTATAATCCAAGTAAGAATTTTGTCTGACACCACTTTATGCACTGCAGAAACCAACCTATGTTTTGCGATCATAGGAAGGTGGGCAATTACTCTGAAAATGGTTGAAGATTAAGTTTCTCACTCTCTCTTGAAGATTAAGTTTCTCACTTTCTCATAGGCAAACCATGAGAAACCTGCTGATAACTCTCATCTGGGAAATTTGAAGTTTTGAAAGAAACTAAGCATCTTTAAAGGATAGGTTCCTGTTGATATGGAAAATAAAAAGTAATTTGTGGAATTTTCGGACCTTGGAAACCCATCTCTATTCATATGCTCGTGATTTTATTTCTAATATCACTGTGTCAGTCTACTATGAGTCCCAGGGATCTGATGCTTTGAAACTACCACCATGCGTCAGTTTTAGTTGGATACCCAATGAGTAAGGCTCAAATGAGTCAACTATTTTATTACTACTCGTAGTTGGTACATTTTAAATACATGGGACTATTGTCCTTCAAATTTAAGTACTACTTGAAGATTTCAATCTAACAATACTGAATCTTCTACACTAAAATCTGTTGCATCAGTTGATGAATTTTTCCTTCTGGTAGTAATAGTTCTTATTGCTTATTATGTTGAATGTGGGGTTTTCTATCATTACTTTTAAGTTTTAATGCACAACTCAAATCATAATGTCACTTTATCTTATCCCTGTTTGTTTGATGCAGATTATGGGAGATCATTCTCTGATGTCATCCAAGGTCTGGTGCATATAATTGAGAATCTAGGTTCAGACCAAATCTCAATGCCATCAAGTTTCAAGTATAGGGTTGCACTTGAGAAGCAGGTCGAGCTCCTAGAATCATTTGCATTTGAGCAACTCATGGATAATTCTCATTGGAACTGTTCTCTCTGGTTATTGCTGTCAGATATAAATTAGATGATAAAATTATGAAGTAGCATATATTATTCAATTTAACCTAGGATACTGTCTTAGATAGAGCCGAATGGTATAAAAAATAAAAAAGGGATTCATGAATCAGACCTCAATCAGTTGGGATTTTAAGGCTTTGTCAAGCTGAGTTGCATTTTTCTTTTTCACTCAAATTTCAGGTCACAAATGGAAGGATCTGTTATCATTTTCAAAAATATCATGATCAATTTTGCAAAGTTTATAATAAGTGTGGACATAATATTATTCATTAGAGACATTGTCAATCGAAAGTCTTTAAGTTAAATAGCATGAAATCATAGTTTGTTTCATTATGTCATCAATATCGACATAAAAATAAGGCTTATATATTTATTCTTGCCAAATCAAAATTGCAACGCAAGCAAAATGGCATTCTATCAAATTAGTCATTTGCTGCAATAAATTGTACATTCCCGTTGATTGGTTCTGGAAATCCCATTTGACTTGTTATTTATTATTCATGATACCCAACACTTCATGAAATTTTCTTGATGTTTTGTACTATGAAATTTTCTTGATGTTTTATACTATAATGTATGGATTTGCATGCACTGCACATCAAATTGTTGCACTACATTTACACTACATTTACAGTTCATGTATTCAACCTTTGTCATCATTTGAAAATGGACACATAAAAAAATAAAGTTAAAAGGTTGGCAGGGTGAGTTTGTAATTTCACTTGAATGTTTGATTCTTGGTTTGAATTGGAATTATATGGTTTGTTACCTTGTTTGGATTTAGAATTCCTAACATTTGGAAAAAAAAAAAAATGTAGGATTTCTCTTAGAAAGGATTTCTGAATCAAGCACATCAGTTTTGCCTAGATTTATTTGAACTGTAGGATTTTGACTATTATCTTCTGGTTAACAATATTCTTTGTTTTGTTTTGCTTTTTTATATTTGTTTAATATATTTTTCTTTTTCTTGTTGCAGTTAACTTCAACCATGTTGCATGTGCTTTGTGTTGCTTTGAGCTCTGATCATCAACCTATGAAAGATTTTTTTGTGAAAGTAAGCATTTCATATTCACAGATACTAGAAATGCCATGAAATGCCAGTGCGATATGTGTTCATTGTTCAGCGTTACATTTTCGTCACGTAAAACATGTTTTTTTTTTTAATACTTCTAAATATGGAAAATTATTCAGGAATACTGCTTCTGGCTATGCGAGTTTAGTTGCCATTAATTACTACATTTTTCTAAGCATATTTAAGCAATAAAGAGAAAGGGCTTGTCGGCATTGCTTAACTTGACTTTTATTTTAATGTTCAACATTGCTGCCTGTTGCCTCTATAGAATTTCCCAAGGGTTTTTGGCTCATTCTTTTACTGTGTTTCATACAGAAAGCATCATTTCTTGAGGAGTGGTTTAAGGTGCTATGCTCATCAGTAGGGGTGACAAGTAGTCAGCCAAAGGCTGAAATTAATTCCATCGGCAAACAAAAGAAAGAGATAATATCCAAGGCAATAAGATCACTAATTAAAGTGTATGAAGGCATGAATCGTCATGCAATTGCAGAGAGGTTTGAGAAGTTGGTTGACAGCATCCCGTGAGACATCGGTTATCCTCATCCCTGGTTTGGTTGGTTATATGTTGTTGGATTGGGCAATTCGTTTGCAGTCTCGAACCCAATGATTTATTTAATACCTTATATGGCCGAATAGGCACGAAGAAATTCGTTCCTGTGAATAATTTTTCGAGTATATACTATGTACTGGAGGGGTGCATGGGCATCAGATGTGCACACAGGATGGCTGTGGGACCTTGAGGTAGTAAAGGGTTGTTCCGTGGGAGATTCTCTCGTAGGACATGGTTGGGGGCATGTGGGTGTAAATTAATCAGTGAATTAATGATTTCGTGAAATTGTACCGATCTTCATCTCTTATGATTTCGTGAAATTACAAAGGACTTTTTCGGAGATTTAAAAAGTGTCATTGCTTCTACCGAGTTTTGGATTTATGTTTAATGACCGACATGTATTTTTATTTATTTATTTTTTTTTTATAGAAAAATATAATTTTTTTTTTTCAACTTGGAAAGTTTGTAACTTCTGTGATTCAAAGCCAAATTGAGTAAGTCAAGTTGTTATGAAAAGTTCATACATCCTACTTTGGTACCAGAAGGGTGGTGTGAAAACCTTTGAGAAAAAAAACAAGCTCAAAATAGGCGGTCATCATGTTTAACTTTTTTTTTTTAGCTCAACAAGTTTACTTTGCAAGATCATATATTGCACATGAGAACTTTGATTTGAGCGATTAAAGTTGCCATGGGAAGTTCTTATGGTATACTTTTAATAGCAGATTCAATCACTTGATTTCTTTTTAAAGTGAAGAAGTGATAAATCTTAAAGTTGAGAATAAAGGTTTTTTTTTTTTTTTTAATTTTCTTTTCGGTATAAAATTGACCAGGGAAGATGTAAATTTTTTTATTTAACTTTTAAGGCATGCATCTTTTTCGTTTAAAAGTCAAATTGAGTGATTTGAGTTATTTTTTTTTTATCAAAATAGCTTTCTATGGTAATTTGAATCACTCAAATCAAATTAAAGTTCTTATGTGAAAAATAAAATTCTTCGAAGTAGATTTAGGGGTGTGCAAAAATCCGTCCAACTCACAGAACCCGACCCGACCCGACCCAGATCCCATCCGCAATCTGTGGTTACAATGGTTAGGCGGGTTGGGTTGGGTGGATTTGATGAATTTTTGGCGGGTTGGGTCGGTTGGCGGGTATAGAGGTGACAATCCGTTCTAAACCCGCCATCACCTGCCAAATAATTATATATAAATAAATAATATATTTATATAAAATAAATTTCATTACTACATTATATTTTCCCTTAATTGGATATGCTTGCAAGTTAGTGTTTTTTATTTCTTTAGAGATGTTTATTATGATACTTTGAATATGCGCACTTATTAGATTTTATATTCTTTCAATTTTGAATGTGAAACCATATGTTAGTTTGTAAGATTTTTTAATAATAATAAACCTTTATTATTATGTATCTAGCTAGTTAGTAGCTTCTATTATTATAGGGCAATTTATTTTGGCACTTTAGTTTATTACTATTGGAAGAATTGTTTGGATTAAAGTTTAATTACTAAATAACATAATATTGCATTGTAATATATGAATTTGAAGTGTTTTTGCTTGTTAAAAAGATTTTAAAAACTTTAGGTGTTGGTTTGGCGAGTTAAACCAACTCAAAGTGGTTTGAGTTGGTTTGGCGAGTTGGTACACTTATCTTTTCCATTACAAGAGTTTATTATAAGCTGCCAAACCAACTCAAAGTGCATCTTATAATAATATGTCCGATAAATGGCGAGTTAAAATAAACTAAAAAGAGTTGGTTTGGCAGCAAGGGAATGAATTGTAAATCCAAACATCACGAGTTCAAAAGTTCAAAACCAATCAAATTCTTGTAGTCAACTATCATACAGCACTAATAATTAATCCAGTCGTTATATGACCCTATGCTAACGGGCCGAAATTAATCGGGTTTGGAAACTTCTAATGATGAGTTAAAATAGTGAACTTGCTAGGAGTGTAATAAAATTGTATGGACAGATAAAAGAAAAAGGTAAACCACGAAAAGAATGTTTCTACTAGACATTTTACCCATCATGATCTATTAGACTTGCTCTAACAAGTTAAGTGGAAAAGATAAGTGTAAAATTGCTGATCTCACAAATACAACTCCTGTAATGCATGTAATTGCCAACTCAAGTGTGAAGTGTGTAGTCCAATTTTGAAATGGTCGTGATTGGATGAGTGACTGAATCCTGAAACGTAACACGGCCACAGTACGTTTCGAATCCGAAGCTGGAGATAGGGACATGTGGGCCGGGTCACCCTAAGTAATCAAGCTGTCATTGTAATTCAAACTAATTTATAAAAATTGCCACTTGATGCAACGGAGAGGAATCTAGGGGCATACTTGTCCATTTTAGATAAAAGGACTTGTTGCAAAAGAGATTTTCGGAAAGGACTTTTTGTAGCACAAATTTATAAAGTGGGACTTCACACCAATTTCCCCAATAAATTTTTGGTAAAGTTATTCTAAATAGAGCCTTAAGTGAAACCTGCCACAAATACGTGAGATATTTTCAAAGATATCATAAATAACTTCTAATAAAGGGTAGAATAGTGCTATATGAAGCATGAACTATCACTTAAATCGCATTCCTTAGGAGCATGATTAAAAAGTTAATTTAGTGTATTACACAAAAATAAATAACACAGCATTATTATTTCATGCTGCTATATCAAATAGTTTAAAAAAATAAAATAAAAAACATAGCTTAAGCAATGGTTAATTTAAGATGTTGTATAGTACAATATTGATTATATGGATGAATAAACGATTGCGTTCACTTTCCCTCCAATTTTTGGGGTATTGTTTTTTCCATGATTTGTCCACTCTGGATTTCATGGATGTATACATACATATGCAAGTGGGGCAATCCGCAATCTAATCTAATTTACACGATACTGTTTTAATTAGGGAAAAGTGTCAGAAAGACTTGCCGTCTTTTATTATCTTTAATTTTAATATTGTTTTTTGTTCCCCACTCACTCTCCAGCACACCCTTTTGCTAAATGGGCTTCTCCCCCTACGGCCCTACCTGCTTTCTATGGCTACATAACAAAACCCTGAAAATCATTAGTCAAAATATGCAACCTCCTTGACAAAGATGTCGCCACGTGCCCACTAGCTAGCTATATATCCTTACATTTGTGTGCTCATTCCTTTCTTTTTCTTCAATTTTTTCGGTAGAATGGCATAATGCTGTTTTGAAATGCCTCCTAAAATATTTATTCCTACATTTAGCAATATATATATACCAGTCTCAGTTCTGATTCTTTGATTATAAATTATATAGCATGAAATTAATTGATAATTGTACCACAGTCTCACAGTTCTATCATGTGAGCATATATTATATATGCATGAAATTAATTGATAATTGTAGGATACATATTATAAAAAAAATTGACATTAACATTAGATTCTACTTTTTATTGAGCTACAAATTAACAATAGCTCTTTATGGGACAAATGAAAAATTAGAGGTTGACATGGAAAATGTAGTAATGGTATCATGGTAGGTTCCTCTCAAGCTTTTAATTATAATTTAGATATGATAATTTGCTTTTTTCTTGTAATGAATGGAAAAAGACACACGGTGCCATACACTGCATGTATACAACACAGAATGTATAAGAAGGCCTCATAGAATAGCAATTTGTATACCACCACGTACTATATTCATCTTAATTTTGTTTTGTGTTGTATTATTTTGATGTACCAAAAAAAAAAAAAAAGCCAAGCGAGATTTGATTTAATTTGTATTATAAAAGTTGTGAACAAATGAGAGTTTTGTTGGTGGAAACACCTATTCTTGTTAGTGATAGGACACTGCAAGTTTATGTCCACAGCTTGTGAATAATTGTCAAAGAGAGAACCAAATTAGGGAGCAATTGGCATAGTTGTACGTGCAAGGTTAGAATAGGAATAGTAAATTTCTTGTCACGTGGTAAACTAGGGGTGGGTTTAAAAAAATTACTCGTATATTGATTTGGAATACAATGGAATTGGTGCAAATGTGAGATGAATTGAGTAAGGAAAGAGTAGTCAAGTGTAAATAAGGAGGGAAGGAATATGGAAAAAGTGCAAAAAAGGAAAAAGAAAAAGCAGTAAAAATGAATGGAGAGGAGGGAGTGTTGGAGTGGGGGAGTAAAATGAGGGTAGTCACTGGTGAGTCTGCAGAGAATGCTCATTTATCGGCGTTTTTAGATCAAATCCAAACCAAATAATTGAAACCAGATTTAAGCCGAGAATCGTATGATATGATAACAACTCTCCTCATTCTCAATCACCACTCACTGCCCCCTGTAATGCCGGAAACTTCCACCCTTCTTCTTCTTCTTTAATTTATTATTACTATTTACTATAACCCTCTCCTCTGATTCCATGTCTTCGCCACTCCTCCCTTACTTCCCATGTTCATTGCTTCTGACTTACTAATTACTAAAACACATATTGGAAGAGTCGGGGAGACAGATTTGAGAATCACCCTCAGGTACGGCCTTTCTTCCCATTTTTTATTTTTTTATTTTTTATTTTTAATATATGTATACTTTATTATATAACTAGAACTAGAACTAGAACTAGCATTCTCTCTTACAATACTGCTCTTTTTGTATCACATATGCTTCCAATGGGTTTCCCTGTAGATTGGATTTTCTTTGTCTGCGTCGTTTTAGTGCTTTGCTAGTAGAAAGCCTTTCGATTTTGAAGGACGGACCTTATTGTGCTTTTGGCTTGCTGGGCAGAGGTAGATTTTGTTTTGTAGGCAAATTTCTTTTTTTTTTCGGGTGATTTCCTTAACTAATATCTTCGTATGGAGTTGTAATGATTTTAGTGGCTACAGCAGCTCGTTCTTAGTGAGATTGATATCAATCGCGTGTTTTGTGGACTTTAAATCATGTGTTGAGCATTTTTAACTTCTTTTCTTTGTGATGAGAACTGATTATTTGAATCTGGACACAACCTGACCTGCGAGTGTTATTTTATTTGTGCTCTTTTTCCTGTGAGTGCTCTGTCCCCTCTGTTGATGCACCGTGCCAATCATAGGAACCCGATGTGTGTGTGTCTCCCTCTTTAGTAGATGTGGGTGCCAGGATATGATTGGTGCCTTCTTGTTGGATTCCTAAATATCTGTTTATCCATATTTAAGTTTGTATTCGTTGTTTGTGTTTCTGCTGTTAACCCGATTCATAAATTGAACTGCTTTTTTTTTTAATGGTTTTTATAAAGAACTTGAGAATCTCTTGTTTCCCAGATAACATGCCTACAAAGAAATTGTTGTTTTTTTTTTTTAATCCACTTTTTGATACAAATTTCTTGTCCAACATTTGATCACCATTGGTTTCCTCGTTATTCAAATACTAATTATACTATTTTCACAAAGTGTGTTCGTTTCTCTTGAGTTCTTTGCAGGGGTTAAAATGGCTAGGGATTACAGTGGATCACCCAAGCATTATCAACTGGAATCAAAGAGGAGGCGTCTCACTTGGATCCTAGGGGTTAGCGGCCTCTGCATTTTATTCTACATTTTGGGCGCTTGGCAGAATACAACTTCTGCCCCAACCAACCGATCTGAGGTCTACAGCAGAGATGGTTGTGATGTTGGATCCCCTGGAGCTGGCAATGGCCATTCCACACAAATTCCGTTATCATCATCATCATCAGTCTCCCTGGACTTTGACAGTCATCACCGGGTGGAGATAAAAAATTCTGGGGGGTCCCAGAAAATCCCGCCTTGTGACATGTCCTATAGTGAATACACTCCCTGCCAAGATCCAGTGAGGGGAAGGAAATTCGACCGGAACATGTTGAAATACAGAGAGAGGCATTGCCCCACCAAGGAAGAATTTCTCCTCTGCATGATACCTGCTCCACCAAAATATAAGAACCCTTTCAAGTGGCCTCAGAGTAGAGACTATGCCTGGTATGACAATATACCCCACAAGGAGCTCAGCATAGAGAAAGCTGTTCAGAACTGGATCCAAGTAGAGGGTGATCGGTTCAGATTCCCTGGGGGAGGCACTATGTTCCCTCGTGGAGCTGATGCTTATATAGATGACATAAATGAGCTCATCCCTCTTACCAGTGGAGCCATCAGAACCGCAATTGATACAGGCTGTGGTGTAAGTAATTTAGTGTCTAATGCTGCTTTTCACTTTTCCCTTTTCTTTTTGTTTCTTCCACTTTTGAACATGTTTGTTTACAGTTGATCCTTTGAAGGTATCAACTTGACATTTCATTTAGGACTCCTATATTGATACGGGCTTTTGTTAATATTGTTGTTTGTAATTCTGAGGGTATATATTGCAATTGCTTATTTGTTTTTACCTTGACCTTTTCTTGCCCGTGGCTGTTAAGGTTGCAAGTTGGGGTGCTTACTTGTTGAAGAGGGACATTTTGGCAATGTCTTTTGCTCCAAGGGATACACACGAAGCACAAGTCCAGTTTGCATTGGAGCGAGGAGTTCCTGCTATGATCGGTATCATGGCTTCACAGAGGCTCCCATACCCTGCAAGGGCTTTTGATATGGCTCACTGTTCCCGTTGCTTAATACCTTGGAATAAATATGGTAAGGTGTCCCTAGATCGTGTATGCTCATAAAAAATAAAAGAGCGCCTAATGGGAAAGATATATATTTCTGTCCTTTATAGTTAAACATTAATGGGAAAGATATTCATTTTTGTCCTTTATAGTTTAACATTAGAAGTTTACAAAACTAATTTGTCCCACATTGTCATTCATCACTGCACTTAAAGAATTTTGAATTTACCCGAAAATTTCTTCTAATTTCTACAGAAGGATTGTATCTGATTGAAGTGGACAGAGTTCTAAGACCTGGTGGCTACTGGATCCTCTCTGGCCCTCCAATCCACTGGAAGAAACACTGGAGAGGTTGGGAAAGAACCCAAGAAGATTTGAAACAAGAGCAAGATTCAATTGAGGACGTTGCTAAGCGCCTGTGCTGGAAGAAAGTGACTGAAAAGGATGATCTTGCGGTTTGGCAAAAGCCCATCAACCACATTGAATGCATAAAGAGCAAGAAGGTTGATAAGATGCCTCATATGTGCAAATCTGACAATGCAGACACAGCTTGGTACCCTCTCTTATGCTATCATTTGTTAATTTGAAATGCAAACATTTGTATTTGACTCTTCGTAACTCCCATAATTTGTGCTAAATAGGTACAGAAATATGGAGACTTGCATAACGCCACTGCCAGAGGTAAGCAGCTCAGATGAAGTTGCTGGTGGTGCATTGGAGAAATGGCCTGAGCGTGCATTTGCTGTTCCTCCTAGAATAAGCAGCGGTTCAATACCAGGCATCACCGCTGAGAAATTCAAGGAGGATAATGAGCTGTGGAAGGACAGGGTGACACATTACAAACATATTATTAGTCCCCTAGTCCAAGGACGATACCGGAATGTTATGGACATGAATGCTTACCTAGGTGGATTTGCTGCAGCCCTGTTAAAATATCCAGTGTGGGTTATGAATGTGGTCCCTGCCAATTCAGATCATGACACTCTTGGTGTCATCTATGAACGGGGTTTGATTGGAACATACCAGGATTGGTGCGAAGCATTCTCAACATATCCAAGAACATATGATCTCATCCATGCGAGTGGCGTGTTTAGCATATATCAGGACAGGTAAAGTTTATACAGGGAGATTTGCATATGCTCAATCATCAACTGTCTGTGTTTGTTGTTATATACTTGTGCTCTTGTGGTTGAATGTGTGTTTAATATGTGTACTGAAGGTGCGACATTACCTACATACTGCTGGAGATTGATAGAATTCTAAGGCCAGAAGGAACAGTTATATTCAGGGATACGGTAGAGGTCCTTGTGAAGATTAAAAGCACAACAGATGGAATGAAGTGGAACAGTCAGATTATGGACCATGAAAGTGGACCCTTTAATCCAGAGAAAATTCTTGTTGCGGTCAAAAGTTACTGGACTGGTGAACCTGCACAAAAACAGAACTAGAACTAAGTTGCAGCGAATTTTTCCTGATTGGGCTACTTTTTGGCTGAGTTATTTCTTATTCCCCCCCACCCTCTCTATTAAGGGTTGCCATGTGTTCTTGGATTTTGCTTGAGGGTTTTCTTTAAATGGGAAACGGGATAGTTTTGTTAAGTTTTTATTTAATTTTTGTAGATACTATCATGATGATTTGTTTTCTATGATTTTTATCTTGTTATTTGCATTTCTAACATCGATGGTTGTAGAACTGGAAGGAAAAATATTAATGGTCTGTATTGGTATGAAGTTGATGTAGGTAGGCTATTATGTTTTCAATCTTTGCAATTTGAATGAGTTGAAATTATGCGAATTAATTTTTGGGGTTGGGTGTTTGTGGGGGAGAAATGATAATGATGATGTTGTCGTTTACAAGAACAAACATGAAGGCTCAGTAGTTGAAAATAGCTCTAAATCTAAGCAGTGAAAGTAATGTACGCATGCTTATACCACAGTGCCCTTCCCATCTTTCTTTGTTATTATTATTATTGCTGTAAAGTTGACAAAGATGATGAGGCCTACACTTCTGAAATATTTTTTTTTTAAAGTACTGGAAGCTAAGCTACTAGTTGGAAGACTTCGCATATTCTCTTCTAGTTTTCTCCCCAAGATACAAGATACATTACGCTTAGAAACAAGGGAATCTGTTTTGGCTTTAGATTGCTCCTATATCAAGCATTTAATAGCAATCCAACTGTGGAATCTAAAGATTTGGTAGGGGGAGAAGAGCATATATACAGTTCCAATAATGGAGGTTGAACTGCATAAAAACAGTACGCGATAATTTTAATATGTCCGATGGCAATTGAGCTTATTGGATAAAAATGTAAAAGAATTTGGTCACCCACCTGAAGAGGAAAGCCAACCATCCCACCCATCTCTCTCTCTCTCTCTCCCGCCCTGTATTATGGTTCTCATCAATGATGAATGATGTAACAATGGAATTTAATAAAACCAAATACAGCATTGGCACTCCACTCCTTTATTGTTAAAAGGTATGCATTGATAATCCTTTCACTCAAAACTTTAAAGTCACGCCCACTCCACCCCACCCCACAAACAAACAAGAAAAAAATAGAAGAAAAATTATAGTTTGATGCTCTCAACTATTACCGACAACTTCAAAAGTTTCAATTGCAACACATTGTTCTCCTATAGTTTTAATTTGTGACATTTATGCCATATTTATCCTAAATTGCTAATATATCTACAAGTATATAGAGTTTTATTTTTTTTACTATATTTTATTTATTATGAAATTATTGGTTGTATGAAGAAAATAATTAATAAAAATTAAGATAATTTGAAAAAAAAATCATGGAACTTCTCTGATATACTTAAAGATATATTATCAATTTAAAATAAATACTGCATAAAAAAATAATTCTTACACCATTTTTTAGTAAAAAAAACAAATACCTAATTGACAAAAGAATACAAAGTGTCACAGATAAAAAAAATTTGGGTATCAATTTACCGTAGTTAAAATGATAGGGATACAAAATAAATAGATGATAATTGAGGGGGTCAAATCGTAAACTTAAAGTTTAAAAGTTTAAAGAAAAGAGAAAAAAAAAAAAGCTAGTAGGATGCGAGGCATACCATTATAAAGGGAAAAAGTCACATCATAATAGAATCATTATGATACCTTTGTTAGGCGATTGGAGTTCTGGCCAAGAGAAAAGTAGTGCAGATAGCTTGAGGCGTATTATTTGAGAAAGGCATTTCTCCTTTTCGTCCGAATGCAAAATTCCTTCCAACAAATGTAATGAATTAGGGTCACTATTAATATAAGTGAGATATCTCACTATTATAAAAGAAGAATTATTGCTTTTTAAGTAAGCGATTATTTGCGTGTCTCGGAGTTGGAGTATTGCCCAAATTATTAAGCGTTATAGACTGGATAGAAAGGAGAAAAGAGATCGAGATGGTAAAGCTGGTTGGAAAACACGTTCAACCATTTTATTTATAAATTATTTAAGTGTTTGTTTTGGGGTATTCAATAAGAGCACAGTAATATATTTATTTATCTATATCTATTCTATATACTATTTCTAAAAGTGCCTTACTCAGCAAAAATTTTAATTGACTATTTTATCCTTTAATAAATTCATAAAGGCCAAATTATCTTTATTTATGATTAATTATTGAATCACAAATAAATTAAAAGGCCAATATGGCATTGAAAACTTTGGAAAACTTGCAAACTTTTAATTTATTTCTTATTTAGTTGATTAGTTGAATTATGGCAACATAGAAATCAAAGGTTGGCATTGGAAATTGCAAACCTAGCTTTAATTTACTCTTTTTTTGTATTATATATTCTTTTTCTATCTAAATTTCATTTCAAAGTACAATGCTTCTAACATTGAAACTTATTCCAGTATATATAGTTAAATAATTTTGAATCTTTTTTTACTGTGGCTATCTTGTTTTATTTTTTATTTTATAATAATTTTTGTTCATTTCTTGTTGGAATAGCATATGGATCATTGGCTGCTGTAGTTGAGAAGTTGACAGAATAATCCTCCACTCATAAGAGTAACTAAGTGTTCCAAATGCTCCATCATTGCAATTCGATATGATACAATGATGTTTGCAACCCTTGTGGAGGTTATGCATGCATTTTTGTGTTTGTGGTTGATATGAATAAGTTGTGCATATGGTTTTGATTTTTATGGTTTGTAACAATTTCACTGCTCTTTCAATTTTGTGGATTTTTTTTTACTAAGACAAGACTATTATGGCTACTCTTGTATTGAATTTTATGTCGATTGATAAGCAATAAGAAAAACCATACATTAATTCAAAGAAAAAATGACAAAATCTAGAAAGATAAATAAAAACATCAAATAAAGAAGTATATACTGTGATTTCTAATTGAATTTTATACATGCATAACTTTTATAATAAACTTTTAATTAACCATATAGGTGCCATGCCACTATATACATACAGATAAAAGGGTTCACTTAATGTATATAGAATGCTTGTATGGCATATGTTGCATTTTTGGCTTTTCTAAAGTGCCTATTGCTAATTCATTTTAACCCTAAGAGCAACAACATCTGTGTCCAGCCACGTACAACACACGTGCACAATAACTAGTATACAAAAATGATAGTAGGAGATCTTAATCCCTCACCCATCCCTTCAGAAACAGGTGGTGGGGAGTTCGATTTAAATATCGGCAAAGGCCACCACTTATTTGACACTGGACACTTGGGTGCTTATTCAAAAGCTCGAGGTTTGTTTGGTTTTGGTCACAGCATGCCACATCATGACCACGTGTAATTTTGTTATGAAAAAAGTTTTGCAAGAAAGCGACGGGACTTGAGATAGGCTCTAGTTACCATTAACTTTCATATTTATTGTTGTCACTAACTTGGTACCAAAACTTAAATCTTACTCATGTATACATCGATCTTCCATTCAATTGTTTTGTTATTTTAGATTCTAGACTTTGTCTCATGAAGGGTAAAGAGTAAAGACATACCAACTAAATGTGATTTTCAAGACACACTCAACTCTTAAATTATCTTTTATGATACTTTTAATTGCAAGTATCCATACCACATGCTTAAATTATCTTATGTTTTTAGCTCAAAATCTAATCTAAGGATTTGGTTAATTCAGAGTTAAGGGTCTCTTTTAATTTGGTGTACTCGTTAATTTTTAAAAATTTATTTAATAACAAAGTCAAATTATTTTTTTAACTCATTTAATATGTTAATGGATAAATAAATTCAATAAATTTATAAGATACACTAACGTTAATTGCAACCTCATTAGTCGTTATCTATACCACATTACCATTTGAACCCCAAAATCTAATAACTAAACCCCATAAACTCCCTAAGTTACCCCTACATCATTTTAGGCCTAGATTAATTAGTCTCCACACCCCAAACCACAATTTCACAATGCGAACGACATCTTCGAGCTGCCTTCAGCCCTCAAGCATTCACGCCTTTCTCCGGCAGCTCCTTTTCGGCAAGAGTGCAAGACGCCAGGTGTCTCTCTCTCCACTCACTCTCCCTCTCCCTCTCTGTCTGTCTTGCTCTCCATAATTTTTTCTTTTTTCTTTTTTTAATGTTTCCCTTTCCTGGTTTGTGCATGTTCCCGAAGGTTGTGGAAAATAGCAAGGGACTGCCTCCTTCCTCTTGTGATTATTGGTTGAATATAGCAACAACAAAATGTACTAATGTTTTCTATGGCGGAAAGAATTTCTATTGAAAAGAATTTATGGGAGGCAACAATTTTGTTCACAAGCTGGTAATTTTGGGTACTGAAATTAAGTAGGTTTGATGTGAAATTGGTCGTTTACACCTTGGTCTCTTCTCATCTTCCTGTACTGCTTCCGCCGCTACAACAGATTTGTTATACAATTATACAAATTCTAGTGTTTATGGTGTTGGTCAAGTGATGGTGCTTCTTGTGTTAATAAATTATTTTCAGTTTCAAAGTTATATGAGAGGGGTGGTTAGAGGGATAGGTATGGTTTAGATGGGATGGTTAAAGTGAATGAGGAGTTTTTTTTTTTTTAGTGAGGTGTAGAAATTATTTTTGGTTGGGATTGGTTGGCCTTTTTCAATTTAATATGTTCTTAATGGTAAATTTGTTAATGTATTTTTTTTGGAAGATCAAAATATGAGGTGTACAGAACAACTAATGGGGTTGCAATATCCCCTCCCTATGGTCCTCCTCTCCTGCAGACCTCAGGTCCATGAGCCCATTGCATATACGGAGTATATAATAATAACTACATTTATTTGCTCCTCTTTTCTCAATCTCAGGTTACGTTTCCCAAAAGGCCAAAGGACAAGGATACCGCGAGTGTAGAGAAGCACAGAGGGAGAGGTGATATTCTAGTTTGGTCCCAATCTCATCTCTATTGTGTTGCACCGACGAATTAATCGGATCGGAAGCTGGAAGATGGGGGATTCGGCGAGCTTAGAGCAGACGGCGGGGAATATAGAGGAAGAAGTTACAAGAGTGGTAGAGCAGGTGAAGGAGTTGCAGGACTCGGCTGCATCTCTCATATCCAAGGCCTCCAATGAGGAACAATCCCTCCGCCTGCGTGCTATTTCTCTCGACTCTTCCATCCATAGGCTCCGTTCCTTAATTGACTCCCTCCTTTTCAATAAGATCTTGAATCCCAAGTTAGCCGAAAAGGTCTGCACCTATCTTTCTCTTTCCTTTCTTCTTTTTTAAAATGTTTTTTTTTTTTTTCCACTGTAACGGAACATTTTTCTCTCTTGTACATATAACTGAATTGCTTGCTTTATTATCTCTTATGTGCGTGTGTGCTTCATTAGGATTTGAGTGGGCTTAATTCAATTGGAATTTATTATCTGTTGGTTGTCGTTCGATTTATTTATTTGCGTGAATTGTTGTTGATTTTATTTACTTTAATTTGGTGCAGCTAGAAGACGAACTGCACAGAGCAAGATGTGTCATGGTTGATGGAGACGCCGCTTCCTTTCTTCCTGGCAAAGCTCATGGTGCTTTCTCGTCCTCCAATTTTCATTCTTACTATTATCGAGCATAATCATTTTCCTTATTTTCTCAAAAAGATTTTAAAAAAAGAAGCAGCAGCAGCCACAATTGTTTCTTCTTGTAGGTTTAGGAATGCTACTGTTTGTCTCTTGACTTTTATCCTCATATGATATGATATCATATGATATGATACTCAGGCGGTTTTCTGAAGATGTTTCTGGGGCCTATCAATGTGCGTGCCACTAGGAAAGACGTCCAGTTGAAAGTTAAAGAGGAGTACAACAGCTACAGAGTATACTTCTTTCTCCTACCTCGAAAATCTTCTCTCTCCAACCCCCAAAAATCTTATCTTTCCAATCTCATGTTATGTCATATGTATACTTCTCTATCCTTTAAATACCATGCCATTTGAATTTGAGTACGGATTGCTATATCTATTGCTAGGGTCAATATTTGTAACTCATTATTATTCATATCAGATGAGGTTGAAATGTATTAAAGCAAATAAAATGTATTAAAGCAAAAAGAAAGGCCGAAGCCCCTATACACTTGAGGTATAGAAGAAAAATTACAAAAAAACAAAGAGACCAAACCCACCAAACCTTTCTAAATAAAAAGACTCCTAACTTGATTTTAGTATTTAACTTGAGCTTTACAATATACATATCTTGCCCCAAAAAATTCTCCTATTTCTCTCTTTCCAAAGGTTCCCCCCAAAAAAAATAGTATGGGATACCATCCTCAAAACCAAAATATCAGTCTTGTTTTTCGAGCTAAGCCACCAATTCTCAACCAACTGTAGAGTCGTGGAAGGTATAATTCATCTCCCTCCAAAGATAGTAAAACACAACATTTACTATTAATTACTAAGCACTTGTTCCAAACTACTGTTCATGTAAAAAAGGCCACTTTAGAAGGTATTGTCTTTAGCAACACAGAAGAAGATGAAAAAACATAACGCTTATTTTTTTGTTAGTCATAAAAAAAGTGACTTTACTGAGAAAACCTCAATTCCTTTTCTTTTTTCAAATAATTTTATCTTCTATCCCCCTATCCATATTAACTGAATATAACTTTTCTAAAAGGACAAAACTTTTTGTAATTCCCAGTATGGAAATTCCTAAGGACCTCCCCTCTCACTCTACATCTTTCAACCAAACAACCCTATCCAAAGCCATCCAAAGAGATCTGAAAATTCCACCCTTAATGTCTTTTCTATACATTAGCAATCCTTCCAAAACCTAACATGACTTCCATCCTCTACTTTGAATTGCACCCCCTTCACAAAGATTCTAAAACCATTTATAATGGCTTTCTGAAGCCCAACACCATCACTATTACTCACTTCCTTTCACCACCACTGATGTAGGACAACCTTTGAAGTAGGGAATGAGGCTGCCTACAATTAAGTATAGGTGGGCTAAAACTGTGTTTCCTCTAGGATTTATGACAAGAATGGTGGTATTAAGATTTCTATATGGAATAAGGGTTAATTCGGTGATGGTTTGAGGAAGAGTATGTTAATAAATCAAAAGAAGAAACTTCTTGTATTTTTGGATAAAATATGAATTTTTAGTTTTTTCAAAATTAAAGTCTATAGAATGGTAGGGTTAGGGCTTATGATGAAGAATTAGCATTAATGGTTGAAATTAAAATTAAAGAAAGGGCTAGTTGTGAATTAAAAGAGTGCACATCAGTGCTGTAAATTAAAATAACGAAGCAATAGAAGAAAATAAGAGGCAGAGGACAAACCTTAGAATCTAACTAAGAGTTTCTCGGTTAATGGAATCTTACAATTGATGAAATGTAAAAGTTGTAGAAAATTTCGTTAATTGGTTGTATGTAATTGGGTCTAGAAGCTTTGTTTATATAGAGAATCATAAGACCTACTTTCTAAATTTAATTCCTTGTTAAATTAGGAATCTTACTAAAAACAAGGTAAATAAATATCTTACTAACTAAATATTACTCAAATTAACTTAAACAAGAATAAGACCCTACTAAACTTATAATCAAACGTCTACTTAGACACCAAATAAACCCAAATCCCTAGATATGTAATTTTCATATTTTTAAATTCAAGGAGGTTCAAAATATACCCCACCCCACCCAACCAAACATATTTTTCTTCACATGACACCCATGTTGGGCCAATTGTTGTATGAACTGGGCCCTATAGCCTTTGTGAATTTTCTAAATTTCATCCTCATCAAACACTCTTCAATATCACATTCATTTTCCGTTCCACCACCTTCCTCCACAAGCTCTCATTCTGAACTGCAAATCTCCAAGTCATTTCCTTGAAAGAGCTTGATTAGCAATGCTAAACGGTCTAAGCCCCAACCCCCCTTGCCCTTTTTAGCGAAGCATCCTTTAACCAATAAGATGAAATTTAAATTCATCTCCTACACCCTCTCTAAGAAAGTCTCTCTGAAGCTTTTTTCAATCTCTTTGCCATTGAAACCGAAACTTTGAACAATGACATGAAGTATATATGCAAACTTGCTAGAACACTACGAATCAAAGTTACTTTTCCTCCCTTTGAAAGACATTCATTCTTCCAACCATTGAGCCTTTTCTCAAGCCTTTCAATCACGGTGTCCCCCCATTGTCTTAACCTTGAAAGAAGGCCCCAAATGTAACCCCAAATAAAATGAAGGGAGAATTCCCACTCCACACCCAAGATTTAAGCCAGAAACATCCATCTCTGCCACCTCCTAAAGGTAGCAACCCACTTTTTCAAGATTCATCTTCAATCTCAACACCACTTCAAAACAAAGAAGCACATTTCTCAAGCAAAGAAGTTGGTTCCTACTTGGTCCACAAAAAATGATAGTGTCATCTGCATAAAGAAGAAGAGAGATGCTCTTCCTCTTTTCTACCATCTTCTTAGTCCTTCCAAACCAAAACCTACAATCAGGCTTGCATACAAGACTTTCTTTAGAATCCTACTCATGACGATGATAACAAGAAAAGGAGACAAAGGATCTCCTTGCCTAAGACCCCTTAAACTTCTAAAATTTCTTTGAAATAATCATATCTTTCAAAGTTGGTGAGACTGATCTCTTCTTACAGATGTACCTATATTTTTCTCTTGGACTCTTCTATATTTAATATTGTGTTGGGATCTCATCTAAGGTTCTTTGGTTTGTGTTTCATCTTTTACATGTTTGAATAAGCAGATTCTTGCGAACATTATAGATTACATCTTCGAATGGTTCTAGTTTTCTTTTTCATCAACATTTAGAATTGAACCTAGACTCCCCCATTGTTATGCAAATGAGATAAGTACCCAATGGGAACACTCTGTCTTTGATCCAATTTCAGTCCTTGTTGAAATCTGAATTTTTATTGACATACTGTGTACAACAAAAATTAGCAACCTGTAAAAAGTAAACTCTTTTTTTTTTTTTTTAAATATTTAAAATTTGGAATTTCTTCTGGTGCTTGATTACTTTTGAGGTTTTATATTTATTAATTTTTATGTATTTTCCGTATACTTTGAAGATTGTGATTTGAAAAAAAATTTGAAGTCTCACTCACATTACTCTTTTCGGAGCAGGATAGAACTGCCCTTCTATTTCTTCTTTTCCCATCAATACTACTTATTTTAAGATCTTGGCTTTGGGATGGATGCTTGCCTGCATTTCCAGTTCAGCTTTACCAGGTATCTGCTAAGTGATTCTTGTGTTTTGCCTTAGAGATTTTTGTTTATTTGTTAATGTAATTCAAAGTTCAAATGCAAATTTAATTTTGAGTGCATGCTTTGTCAGGCCTGGCTTTTGTTCCTCTACACAGGTTTGGCTTTGCGAGAGAACATTTTGAGAGTGAATGGAAGTGATATTCGTCCATGGTAATTGCACATGACCGTTTATGCTTTTGAATTTTGTTTAACACTTAACTTTATTATATTCAGAGCAACCATCTTCCCATTCCCCTACCATGCTCCTCTAACATGTGTCTTCTACTTTCATCCACATAACTGTGACACACACACTTGATTATGCACTATTCGAAGCCTATGATGCATGTTATTTGAACTTGGTTAAATTTCTTTGAACATTGAATTAAATGTTATTTGCAAATTTGAATGATGTCTTGTGGTTGAGGTGAAAATGGAATCCTAAATTAGATATGGTCTTAGTAAGACTCAGTCTATTTGGCTCCCATTAATAGACTCCCATTTGTTCCATTTTAAAGGTCACTAAATGTTCATGTATCCTTTTAAAGCATGCATTTGATATTACAAATTGAGTCTCCAACTATGCTGTATTGCTGTGAAATATGCTTATAATTAAGGAGCTAGTTTAGGGTTTAAGAGAGATCATCAGCCTAGTGGGATTGAGTTTGTTCTGTTTCTTTACCCCCACCCATTCCCCAACTCCTGGTTCGTTCTGTTCAAAGAATATAATGAGACCTTGAAAAACTATTTTACTGTTATATTCAGTTGTAAAGAAAAATCAAAAGGGCTTTTGAAGTCATGCTTTCATAGCCAGCAAACCTCAAGGTCATTCTTTTTCAAAGCTTACCATTGACAATCTTTTTTGGTTTATGATTTAACCAATAATAAATAATTTAGAAGTTTTTTTATTATTATTATTATTATTATTATTTTTATTATCTTCTACCCTCATTTGCTTTTGTCAATATTGGAAATGGGCGATCAACAACTTCCTCTTTTGCATACCTAATTAACCCTATAATATTCGAGTGGGAATTCATGTACCATGAAAGCTGATCATGTTCTCCTACTTGTTTTTCTTCATGTGCTAGTGTCAATTATATTTAAAAATACGCTAACATGTATATTACACATCACAATAGTCATACTTGAATATACACATATATTTACAGAAATTGTATCTTTTTGACGTGGTAATGTTTTGTTGATGGTGTAGTTTTTAAGTGATTGGACACATAAAATTAGGAATCCTATTTTGTTGGCTGTTGAAATTGATGAAGTTGGAGCTGAGGTTAGATGCTAAGGTTAATTTGTGAGGAGATGCTTTACAATCAAAAGTTTCTAAGATTAACAAGATTATTACTACTTTTATAGTGTGTAATTTAGGTAAAAATAGCAGACTACTTTTATAGGTAGAGAAACAATTTTGCATGGTTTGAAATTGTATTAGGTTTATGATTTGCTGGCTTGCACTTCATTTTGTTTCTGTATTTGTGGGTTACCTAATATAGTATGCTTCTAATTTAGAGTATTGGGTTGAATTGAATTGGTGCATACTAGTCCGTGTTGGTCAATGCTTGGTTAACATTGCATGATGCTGACATATTGTGACATTTGGATTTACTATTTCGAATGCCTGTTACAATCATGTGAGATAATTAGGTTAAAATTTTATTCCATTATGTTATTTCAGTTTTTCACTTTTTAAAAAATAAATTATCTCACTAATTCATCCCTAGAGCTTAGGAACTCATTCTTTGGCAGGAATAACAAGTTTTAAGGATTAAAAACGTGATTTGAACCTTCAAGCTTGGATCAAAGTAGTGGGGTCTTTAAATTCTAAAAGTTGGTTTCAGTTAAATATCCCTCTAGTTATTTTGCATTATTTTCATGTGGTTTTTGTTATTTGGATTTTAAACAAGCCTTGTTTATTAGTTGTTGTGGTCCTGACCTATGATTAATTGATTTTGATGTGTTCTGTGACTCTTGGGTCAGGTTTACCTAATTATGGGTTTTAGGGTAAATTTTTTATTAGATTTGTTTAATCTTCTTTAAATAGCATAATATTCTTATCAATAATGACGTAAAAATGAATATAGATTACAATCTATGTAGTACATTATGTACATTGATTAATAATGTTCTCTAAAAATCATTGAAGATGACAGTATGTGAAAAGTTTGGGTAAAAGTCATTGTATCTTTAACTTTTTGTGGGAGTTTGCTACTTGAAAATATAGTTTTGACTTTGTGGTTGTGTTTCCCTATGTGTATCATATTTTTGGTGGTTGATTTGGCAAGGTATCCCTATATTTTTTAGGCCATGCTTATAAGGTATGGTGTGATCAATGAGTATAAATTAAATCCGAAGGAAAAGTTTCATTCAACTACCATAAGGCTAGTGATGGTTTATGGTATAAATGTTGGTCGCTAAGGAAACATGTTCCTAAAATTGTGTAGTTTCATTGCGGATGTTAAGATGGTTGAGTGATAAGACAAGAAAGGTCATTATTAGAAATAAATGCATTCTTGAGAAGGATACCATTGATTTAGGATATTGGGAGATAGTTGATTGGAATTGTTCAGTCATGTGTACTCAACTCAACTCAAATCAACTCAACTAAGCCTTAATCCTAATTACATGAGGTCAGCTACGTGAATCCTTTTTTGCCATTCAACTCTACAAAGGGCCATATCATCTGTTATATCCCTGACGCACCTATTCTTTTTCATTACCTCTAACCATATTATTTTTCTGCTTTTCTTTTGTCCTTTTAGGACTTTCAAATTGAATCAACTCACCCTTTCACACTGGTGCATTCTTAGGTCTTCATTGCACATGGACAAACCAGCTTAGACGATTTCCATCCTCTTGTCCTCAATTGGAGGCACTCCTACTTTCTTACGAATGCATTCATTCTTATTTTAACCCTTTTGTATTACCACTTATCCATCTTAACATCCTCATTTTGGCTACACTCATTTTTTGGACATGTTATTTCTTAATTGCCTAACATTCACTAGCATAAAGCATTGTTGGCCTAATAGAGGTCCTGTAAAATTCTCTTTTAACTTGAAAGGTATTCTATTGTCCCATAGTATTTTAGTAGTGCTTCTCTACTTGATCCACCCTACTTTAATTCTGTGGGCATGTATTCTCCAATCTCTCCATTTTTATGGATAATTGGTCCAAGATAACGAAAATGGTCACTTTTAGATATATGGAATGTAATTTAGTCAAACTAGGAATATAAATGTGCCGCAAAGGCACAAATTAAGTCCTACTTATCCTAAAATCTTTGGATTCTATGGTGTCTTTCCATCTTGTCAGTTTGGAAATTGGTTTCTGATTCTATCTTTTGGATGATTTGGAGAGAGAGAGAGAGAGAGAGAGAGAGAGGAACAGAAGGATGATGGTATGGAGCTTGCATTGGACATTCTTAGGAGGAGTGTCGCTAGGATACTTTTTGTGAGAAAAGGTCCGACAGTTTTTGATGATCGGAGCTCTTTTCATAGTTTTGTTGAGTTTAAGTTGTAGTTTGAGTTTTCATTTTTGGTTTTCTCTTTCACTTTTGTGCTATTGTGGCATTTATACCTCACGTGTACAGAGCCTTTCGAGCCCTTCCTTTTAAAAAAAAATGAAATATACTTTTACTTGATCAAAAGGGAAAAAAAAAAAAAAATCTAACTTAAAATTAACCCCTACTCTAAATTTGTCAACTAATACTATTTTGTTGGCAAATAACATACACTATGGAACATCATGAATATGTCTAGTCAAGTCATTCTAACACTAATTACAATTCCATCATACACATCCTTGATTACATCATTATATCTAATATATACTCCTTTACTTTCTAATACCCACCACATTATTTCCCTAAGGGTCCATCATAGGCTTTTTCTAATTCAATAAACATCATATGAAGGTTTTCATTATTCGACCAAGTAATAAAATAGCCTCTATGGTTAATCTTCCTGGATGGCTGGATGAGACCAAATTAATTTTTTTAATATTGATGTTTGGAGTCTTAACCTTTGTTCAAACACTCTCTCTCAGGTTGCGTTTGGTACGCGGGCTAGGAATCTCAAGCCTGGGAATGTCTAGTAGAGGGGTTTGGGTTTGTAAACTTTGTACCCAAACCATTGTTTGGAATGTTGGGAATCTCAAGCCCGGGAATGCCTAACCTTTGTTTGTTTGGACCATCAGGTTTCAAAACAAAATTAATATAATTACCAAATTACCCTTCTTTAAATAAAAAAATCAAATGCACAAATATATATATATATATATATATATATA
>JAESVK010001274.1:1176495-1188775 GCA_017140935.1 Hamamelis virginiana
TATATATATATATATATATATATATATATATATATATATATATAAACCTCATATTAGTATCAGTGGGTATATATCTAACAGTGGGTATATGTGGGTATATATCTAACAGTGGGTATACATATTAGTATCAGTGGGTATATATCTAACAGTGGGTATATGTGGGTATATATCTAACAGTGGGTATATATATATATATATATAAATAAAGCCTCATAAATATCAATAAAACCCTCTTAAATATCTGCTATGGGTCAAAGCCTCAAAAATATCAATAAAACCCTCTTAAATATCTGCTATGGGTCGCGCGTGTATATATATATATATATATATATATATATAAAAGCCTAATAACATAACAGTGAGACAACGACGCAGGGAAGGCGACGGCGATGCAGCGATGGCGACGACGGCGAAGGCGACGATGACGGCGACGGCGACGCAGCGGCTCCATGGCAAAACGGCGACGCAGCGGCGTGGATCTTCTTCCTCTTCTTCTTCTTCTTCTTCTTCTTCTTCTCTGATGTGCAGTGGGTAGTATCAGTGTCGTCGTCTTCTTCTTTGATGTCCATACTGCTGCTGTGTATGTAGGATATAGAAGGAAAAAATATTTGTTGTTTGTGATTTTGAGGGGTACGCTGGTCAATACGAAAGCTATTAATTTGCAAACCCAGGCTGAGATTTGGAAACCCAATCTGAGAAGAGGCTTGGAAAACCTGCAGTGGGTCGTCTTCCTCACCCCACCGGCTTGCCATTTTCACCCCAAACCCCCCATCCAAACAATGGAATCTTAACCCCAAACCCAAACCCCCCGGTCAAAACCTCCAACCAAACGCACCCTCAAAGTTTCATTGTATGACTCGTGAACTTAATGCCATGGTAGTTAGTGGAGGTTTGAATATCACCTTTGTTCTTATGTAAAGGCACCATCGTACTTTTCTTCCATCCATCAGACTTGTTTTTTAGTCTTCAATATCTTATTAAATAATTTAGTCAACCAAACTATGCTATCATCACCCATACACGTCCTGACCTCAATGGAAATCCTATATGATTCTACTACTTTTCTTATTTTCATCTTTTTTTCATAGTTTCATAGACTTCAATTGTCCTTATTCTTTGAAAAAAAAAACATATAATTCATATCCCTAAAAGCATTACTGATCGCTCTCAACTTTGAACTCTCTGTATCATTTTCATTAAATAATTTGTTAAAGAAACTCGTCCACCTTTCCTTAATCTCATCATCTTTTACTAAAACTATATGGTCTTCACCTTTAGTGCACTTGACATGGTTTAAGTCCTTTTTTTTTTTTTTGTTTCTCTTATTTTAGGAATTATATATATATTTTCTATCCATCTTTGTGCTTAACTTATGGTACCAATCATCACATGCCTTGTGTTAAGCCTCACTTATTGCCTTAGCAATTTTATACTTTTCATAAATTTCCTTCTTTTTAGTTTTATGTTGAGAGTATTATACATGCTTGTTTTGCCCTAAATGGTTTGGTAATGTTAAAGATTTTACAAAAATATGGCACTTTATAAACTATATTGTTAATCTTCCAAGAAGGTTGTCATCTTGGATTGCAAGCTAGCATATACACCCTTTAATCCAAATCCTATGCTGGGTAATGAAGTGGAATAGCGCTTAATGATGCATGTTGTTATCAAAGATTAGTTTGTTGTTTGATTCCTTTCCCGCTGCTAGGCCTAATGTTACATATTTTGTTAGTATTATCAGTCAGTTCATGCACACTCCACTAAGCATCGTCTTGAGGATACTTGCAGAGTTTTGTGCTGTCTCAAGTCCTTTTATGGTGAAAGGTGTCGAATATTCAAAGCATGGCGATGCAAAAAAGTACTGGCATTTACAAAATGCAGACTGGATACTATTTAACATACGTTAGAGCTCAAACCTGAGTATTGTACAATTCTTAAGGAAAATTTCCATGATTTGAGAAAGGAATAAACAGTTTTGGAAGAACATAAAACATTTGTTTGTATTGCACAATTCAGAAGAAATTGGAAATTTCTGAAGCTTTAACTGACCACCTAAAAGGTCTTTTCTTTTCTCTCTCTCTTTTTTTTTTTTAATTAATATTGGGTAGTGGGAGCACCTGTGAATGGATTTTAAGTGGTGTGGAGAAGAAGAATTCTTTGAGCTTTTCTTTTCAGCTTTTGATTTTGTTTCTTCTTGTTATACTTAATCGTGGCCGCTTGTTCTGATTAGTCATTAAGATAGAGTTGTTGGGTTTTAAGACAAAAATAGAGGTTATGAGTTTTGTGGTGGTACGATCAATTTTGTATTTGAGTTTTTGCATGTTTATTCATTCGTTAGATTTTGCTCGATATAGTTGGTTTGAGAATTGAGATCCACTTCTGCATTTAGTACTTTGCATTTAGTAGAAGATGTAACTTTTGTTGGGTCATTATTGGCTTAGATAGGTCTTTTGTGAAACTCGGTGTCAGTTGTATTCATTTGGAGTTCAATACATGTTTTGGTGTGGATGTATGTTTAGGCATCACATTTGTCTAACCTCCAAATCTTAGGACAAGACTGCCGCATTGTTTGACTCCCCAAGTTTAAGGGTAAAATGAAGTGTCTATGTAAGATAGCATGTTTGATTGACATGGGTGGGTACTTCACTACATTTCAAATAGCCATGTAACATAAAAAAAAAGAATAAGAAAGTAATATGAGGAATTCCTAGATAATTAGCAATGTGGTACTGTATTGCATGTGTTGGATATGCCAGTTGGATATGTTTTTGCACATCCCATGTTGTGTTTTGTTCCACTGATGACTCCTAAGGATTCTTGGTTTTGACTCTTAACTTGATATGGTCAAGTTAAGACTTAAAGAGTACCATAGGCAAATGAACCACCCTAGGGCCCCTGAGAATTTTATTTTCTTGTTTCACTGGTGTCGTCTTTGTAGCACCAATCCTTTTCATTAGGATTTGTTTGGGTTTTTGTTTTGGTTGAATGGGCATAATTGTGATTAGGAATATTTATTATTTGATTCAGGATAGCTTATGTGGATTAGTTTTCTAGGGTATGAACCTTGTCAAAGAATCAGTGGACCTCTAAAGTGGTACGTCCTCTCTGTGAAAGGGATACTTGTGTAAAAATGAAGATTTCAAAGGTATTTTTCTCTTGTGACAAAATTTGAGTTCTCTTTCTCAAATATGATTTTTGGAAGATTCATATTTAAGGGAAAATTAGGCCACATGGTATGAAATATGAATGTATGATCAACTTCTGTATACCAGCTTAAGGGTTAGTATCATGCAACTGAGAATTGGCTTGTCACTGTTTCGTTTTCATGCATGGGGAAACACAATTCTAAATCATTAATGAAACTGTTTTCTCCTTTTCTTTTTCTTTGCCCTTTTTATTAACAAATTTTAGCCTAGATTTGCAAACTGAAGAATATTTGGAACATAAGTCAATCTTGTATCACACATCAAATGTATAAGATAAATGTCCCATCTTATGTTGTTCTATGGGCTTCTTTGCCATGCAACATCAAGTGTATCTTGTGTAACTTCAGCTGCTGTAGTCCAATACAACTTACTCACAAACACACACACCTCCCATTCTGTTGATTCTCACATGATTGGCATAAAAGTATCCTAGTCAACTACAATATGTTATTTCAGTGAAATCCGGTTAATGCTTTTGCAGGTGGATATACCATCACTATTGCGCAATGCTTATGGCCCTCGTAAGTCTCACGTGGGAGATTAAAGGGCAGCCAAACTGCACCCAAAAGCAGGTTATTGTCTTTTCATTGTAGGCTAATAATCATATTTGCTGCATCTTTGATAAAGAAACATTTAAATCTTGTGCAGAGAGGGGTACAACTTTTCCTACAATGGGCTATGATGCAAGGAGTTGCAATGCTTCTACAGAATAGATATCAACGCCAGAGACTTTATACTCGTATTGCATTGGGAAAGGTATCATTTCACAATCACTTTATGCACTACAAAGTTCGTGCATGTCTGTATCATTGTATTGGTATGTCATTCTATTGTGTTCCTGCATGACTGCTAGCCCAGGGTTTTGTCTGAATTCTTTGTCGCCAATATGAACCCACTGTCATTGCTATAGTGATTTTTTTTTTCATATGATATTTGTAGGATGCAGGATGACTTTATTTCAGATGCATATTTTTAAGAACAAATGATTTAAATTTTTTGTTTTTATTGTTATATACAGGCGAAAAGGATGGATGTTGTTTGGGGAGAAACAGCTGGAGTCGATGGCCAATTATGGCTGTTATGTCCCATACTTTTTATTTTGCAGGTGATTTAAGCTTCATCTTCGCCACTGTATTCATATAAGACATAACAATGCCCTACTATTTACTTGATCTTCTTAAGGATACAGACAAGCCTATTTCCACCATAATTTGTCTGCACCCACTGATTTGTCACATCTTTTATGTGATTTATATAGAATGCAACAATATAAATGTGTGGTAGAAGCAAAATTTTTAGTGAATAGCCATTCCCGAAATCTTTTAAACTAGTGTTGCGGTGCATTCACACACCAGTCTGTGGACTTCTTAGTTTGTTGGATCCCACTCGAGTATATCATGATACTTTCTTAAACTCTTTTTTGGACAGTACACTGAAATTTTCAATTCGTTGTAATTTTGTAATTCATTGGATAACCAAACTGCTGTAAGTAAGAAGAGATTCTCTCATTTTCAAAATAAAATTTATGTGCTGGTTAAAATAAACTTTTGTTGTCTCCTACAAACTTTTTTCAAGTTACTAACAGGATCCGGGTTTAATCATTGTTATGCATTTTTATGCTGCTACACTTGGTGTTAGGGTTTTGAGGCATATGTTGGACTGCTGCTGCTTAAGACTGCTTTTGTTGGTGTTGTTTCTGAATGGCAGGTAATAGATACTTGTGAATTTCTTTCTTCTGTTTTATTTTTATTCAGTTTTTTTGGCACATTTTTCTGCATTCATCTTATTAGTAACCAATCAACCTGCATGACTATTGGCTATATTTTTATACTAAATAATCTAAGTGATGGAAACTGCTTCTGGCAGGTAGTGTTTTGTGGGATCCTCTTGGTTTTAATGGCAGTTGGGAACTTTGCAAACACGGTGCAGACACTCATGGCAAAGTCGAGGTTTAAAGCAAAAATGAAAAGAAGTAAGAGCAAGCAGGAACTAGATTAGGGCATGTAATTAGGTTTGATCTTTCCGGAGCTTCATAGGATATCATTTTTGGAATGTTTTTCTGGGTCTCAGACCTGTTTGATTGAAATGGAGGAAATGAAAATTTCTTTGAAAGATTTTCATTTTGACTTTTACGTTTTACCTTTATATGAATACGCCATCAATCCTTTACTCTGGATTGTGCTTGATAGAAACTTAACATCTAATATTAAGTCGGATGTAATTGTCATACTTGTTTAATGTTATTCGGACCCTGCCCCTGTACATTTTCTTCTATGGTTGTGAGCCTCCAAAATCTCATAGGTAGTGTGAAATTAAATTGTAATTTATAGTTTTATACTGTTGAGCCACGGTAATTTAGACATGACATGGTACATTGGTATTGCTAGGTTTTCATTCTCAGTGAAAAATGCATGGAAAGATATCACCGAATAAATCTTTCCTTTAGTGAACGCTTTTGACTGTTTTCAGGCCCGAGGCTAGGAGGATCTTGAGGTACATAACAGCAATCTTGTCCATACAAG
Source organism: Hamamelis virginiana (assembly GCA_017140935.1). Classification (NCBI taxonomy): domain Eukaryota; kingdom Viridiplantae; phylum Streptophyta; class Magnoliopsida; order Saxifragales; family Hamamelidaceae; genus Hamamelis; species Hamamelis virginiana. The sequence goes on from JAESVK010001274.1 coordinate 1,182,224, forward strand.
TTGTTCACTTCAGGCCAGAAGACGGGTGGTTCGCCTCAGGGCAGATGTGGTGGATTCTCTTGTTTGTTAGCCGACCTTTTACTTGGGAAATTTAGCAGGAATGTTTTATTGCTTGCCTGAAATTACTGGGTTGAAACAAGTCGGGGAAGACAAAAAGCAGGGTCACAGTTTATACCATGGACATCTCATGGGAACTGGTTGACTGCGCACGGTGAGAATCCAAAACCCCACCTTGCTTTTGACCCAACAAATGTCTCTATGTTAATAGGATGTCACAGCATTGGCGATTGCAAATGTTCTCTTTGACATGTAAGTAGGGATTAGGGAATAAGCGTGCAGGCCAACGAGTGCTTACAATTTGTTTTATTATTATGAAATATTGCCATACTTTATGAATAGAAATGTGACAAGGACACTTGGGCTCTGTTATTTTTGTTATTAAAAAAAATAAATAAATAAAAAATCAAGTGATTGGATCAAACTATGTTTTTCCTTTCTTAAAATGACAAAAAGTGATGAGATTTTGATTAAATAGGATTTTTTTAGTGCAAATAAACAATCAAAATAAGAACTTTTTTACTTCAAAGAGTAATGAATTTTTGTTGCATTCGTTCGAGTTTGTGATCTGGCTGGCTGGGGTTGTCCAGGTAAAAAAATAAGGTTCATTCCGAAGAAGCTATCCTTAAGTTTGAAATCCGATTTGGATAAGAGTGGACAAAGTGTGTAGAACTCAACCGCCTAATTTTATTGCTTTCTTATGCATGTTAACTGTTTGATTTGGGAACACGATAAAAATGAAATCATTTTGAATAGGAATTACGAAGGATGAGGACCACATTCAGAAGAAACTGTCAACTACACACCCCGATTGAAAATCTCCACTCTTACCACATCCTGACCCAGCTCCCACCCCTTGACCTCCTAAACTTTATATTAAAAAAAAAAAATTGGAGTACAGCTTGGTGACATCCTTAATGATATCTGAACCCTACCACCAGCACCATCAATCAAGCTACTCCTTCCTAACACCGAGGATGCCGACACTTCATACAAATTTGGATCGAGTAGAGATTAAGAACTTGACCGTCGGGTGAAATCAGAAAAGACCATATCAACATAAATCCACTATCCTAGAATTTCGGGTTTGTTGCTGCACTTCAGTAATGTGTTCTCGAACATGAGGTTGTTGCTACATTTTAGAAACATGGGATATACTTGACAGCCTATAATTCCACCACGAGGGCACGAATAGATGAGATAAGATAATGATAGAGGCTTATAAATAGGGAAAACCTACATGACAAAGGTAAGTAGAAAACTCTAAGTTATTTGAGTGATTAACATAGTCCTCGGAAGAGTTAAACAACTCTGGTAGTCTATTTTGCAGGTGAGTTCGAGGAGCATATTCACTACGAGTTTCTTATTCACTACGCGTTTCTTACAACATCAGTTAATTTTTTAGATGTGGAAACTTTATAATTCATAATTTCATTTTTGATATTTATTATTATTTCTACTATAATATATGCAAAGCCTACCTCTTATAAAGAACTGACATGGCAAACTCCTCTTCAATCTTTTTTAATCCCCTTTTTTTTCATAATTATCTCTTCCTCAATTAGGGATGGCAATTTGCTCCATCTCTGCGAGGACTCACCCCGCCCCTATAGAGATGGGTTATTTTTGAATTTTTCGGGAAACGGGACGGGGATGGGATTAAAAATATTTACCTCGCCGGAGTATGGGGCGGGGACGGGTTTACAATACCCAGCCCCGCCTATTTATCCCAACCCCGCGGGATTCTCGATCCCTACTTATATAAATTTTATATTTAAAACATATAATTTTATATAATTTATAAATTATATTTTATATATTCTATTATATATAATATAGAATTTAAGTTATTAACGATCTCCTAACTTTTATGTCTCTAATATCAATTTTAACATTTTTAACTATTTTTTAATAATATTGATTACTTGATTTTCTCCTATCTTAGTGATCTTACTAACAATCTAATATTTTCTAACCATTCTTATATATTTTCTATATAATAAGTCAAGTCTCCTTTATTGTGTTGAGTTGTTTAACTCTCTTTTTTTATTCAATTATTCAAGCTCGATCTGCCTCTATTCAGAAACGATGTTATTATAAGTTGCACTTTACATAACTATGTTGTCTATGTGTAATGAGTTTACAGTCTGTAGGGGAAAACACATGGTAGATTTTGAAAAACTGACTGTTAAATTAGATGATCTTCTTATAAATTACTTATTCGCCAAAAATATAAATGATCCAACTGTTATTTAAAAAAAAAAAAAAACCATATGGATAAAAATTGTGACATTTTGAAGAATTAAAATATTATGATTTTCCATGGACATTTGTTATAAACTGACCGTCAGATCACATGATTTTTTGCGAACATGAAATTCATAATAATTGTATTTAATTCAATGGTCAATTTTTCAAAATATTTTCTACAATTAGTCATACGCACACCACCTTATCCATAGTACGTTTGACATATAGTTTGTAAAACCAATAAGGAAGAGGCATTTTGATAGACTAACGATTAGATTAAATTTTATGTGTGTACACATGATATATCATATATACAAAAAATTACATTGATCAAACGATTAAATTTTTTTAAAAAAAAAAAAATCATATTTTTGATATGAACTACAAAAGCTATCGAAAATTGTTACAATTTTTTATAATTCATAATTTTTGTTTTGAAAAATTAACCATTGGATCAATGCATGTGATTTGGACATGCATAATGTATATAAGCATAATATCTCATACAATGGTTAATTTTCAAAATATTTAATATAACACTTGCTTTTTCAAGTGGATCCATTTGAGGGAGTCATTGAAAGATTATTTATTTTATAAGTATATTTCAATCAATGGTAGTTGATTTTTTTTTTTTTTTTTTAAAGAGTATATTAAAATCAACATACAATTTAGTGGTTTAAACTCTTGAGATACAATTTTTTAATGGAGGTAACAGGTTCGAACCATTGGAAAGTACATAGTGTATTATATCTTGAATTTGTTATTGAAATGACGGGACGGCGGGGACGGGGATAGAATTACATACCCTGCCGGAGCATGAGGCGGGGATGAAGAGTAGTTTTCTAATTGAGGATGGAGATGGGAGAGTGGAAAATCCGCCCGGCTGCCATCCCTATCCTAAATGTCCCACAACACCTTTTTTTTTTATCTCAATCTTTTTAAGACACGTCTAGGCATCGCTGGAGTTCACACTAAAAAATGATATATTAAAAGGTATAAATTTTTACATTCGCACACCATTTATGTATAAAATGATATAGTCATTCCAATTTTGGGATGATGCTCAGCCCATTATAGACTGACTCTTCCTTTATTTTGCAAAATGCATTTTAGGAGCTTTACATGCAATGCTAATTAATTAGAATGTGTGTACATGTATGTATACCCATAACGCATGTATGGGAAAAAAAACCTCAAGGATACCCGAAAAGGCGTACGTGAAGAGCAATAACCGAAGAAAAAGAAAGGAAGAAACAAGTGGAGGGGAAGGGCGTGGGGTTGTTGAAATATAGGAAGCACATGGTAGGGCACATGGTGGTGATGTAAAGTGGAATATTATTGGGAGATAGAAACCCACCTTTGCTATTTGCTAGTTGGCAAAAGTGATGTGTAGTGGGAGAGCATTTATTTAGTTTAACAGTTACCCACCTTCGCTACTTGTCTAGAATGCCAACCCGGCCATTATTACATTCGCCATGGAGCTTTTATTATATATATATATTAACAACAAATAAATAAATGAATGATCTCTTTCTTTTACTAATTAACAGGCCGGAGAACAGAACCTACCTGTATGCGTGTATTAGAGAGAGAGAGAGAGAGAGAGAGAGAGAGAGAGAGAGAGAGAGAGAGAGAGTAATGATGTTTTTTTTTTCCTTCTAAACTAAGGAATATTTGTAATGTGGAAGACGCGCGCTAAGAAAAATCTCTTTTAGGCCAATGATGTTTGCAAAGATATTTGATTACTTTCACGACCGTTCAAAAGCATTTGCTCTTATCTTTGTTTGTTTAATCACACGATGACATGCGTATACAAGACTGGGGCGCTAAGCATCTGGATGCATGGCACACTACGGGTAGGAGCTATTCAAAAAGTGAAGTCCCAATAAAAATCATTAGTCATTAGTTTGCGCTATGACGGATATTACTTATATATATATATATTAATTGGTTCGAGGATTTAATAGTGGTGTGTACGTATATATATATATATATATATATATATATATATCATCTGTAAATGCATACCAAGAGTTTGTAGAAATAAATATATATGAATTAGTTCTATTTATATTAATATTAGCGCGCATGTTAACATCATAAAATTAATTGTTCCATAAATTGTCATGTTTTTTAACAACATTGGTATGTTATGGCTATGGGTTCATACTAATATCTAGGGATGGAATTGAAAGGATGAATAAAATCACCCAGATCATGATATATAGTTTCAATACCATTAATTAAGATCTCCACTTCACCAAAGGTTGTCATTTGATTAGTATGACTTCCATTGTTATTATTGCATGCTCGATCGGGTTCAATCAATTGAAGGATTTGAGGCTAGAACTAACAGAATGCTATTCAAGCAACTGGCAGAGGTTGACAATAAACTTTCCCAACACTGATCATAATCTAATCAACTTCACTGTCCAAGCTCTCAGGAGACTAGAGCAGGCATAAAGAGGATCAGGGATCGATGAAACCCCTCAAATGTTGGAGAAAGAAACCAAAGCCAAGAAGAACTTATAAACACGTACTCTATTGTATGTGGAATATATGGCCCCTACCCAATTAGAAGATCAGTACTTCCTATACTTAGAATATATCTTTTAACCCTAACGATCGGGTAGAGCAAAAATGAAAGATTTTGCAAGGCATATATAGTGAGAGTACCGGTGAAACATGCATATATGCGCATATATATTCATTGTCAGTAAAGGTGAAGGAAAGTACCAAGTAAAGATCGAGTTTGAAGTGGGATTCAAGTATTGGGGCTGGTTTTGGTGTCCTGTGTTTGTGGTCGATCCTTAATTAATTTACATCCTCTTTCTTCATTTCAAAAATCCACCTTTTCCATCCTGTGATTTTTTTGCTGACATGACTTTCATAAGAGTCATCTAATTCAATACTCAATTTTTGAAAATATATTCTGCAAATAGTTCTAACTGAAGTCACTTAATGTAAGTTGTATGAGGTGCACTTGATCTTAGCATTCCTGACATGCATATGGAATATATATATATATAGTGATAGATTCCCCTTGCCAATGTTTTTACCTTTATTTTTACATTCCTTGTAAGCCTTTGGATCAACTCTATCCAAGGGTGGAAAATGCATATGAGGTGGAGCATGTCCTGAAAGTCTCCTACCACACCTCAGATCGATCCTTTCTTTCCGGCAACCACCAACTCACCGTTTCTGGCGAGCCCCACTCTGGCCATCACTCAGTGTCTCTCTCTAATGACATCAATCCATCTCTCTCTCTCTGGTCACAGTACTCCATCTTCTCTTTCCCGCGATATCTATTAGATTCGGGTCCTCTCTTTGCATGAGCGTCACCACTCAAATTTCTCAAATTTTGAAAAATTTCAAGATTTTTTAATTTACCCCACTACATTATTTGCAAAACAACATTATAATTACTTGTTTACTTCAACATTTTAAAAAGTTTATCTCTCAAACTATGTTTGATGTTGGTTTATGATGTTCATGGTTCATTAGAAAGGTTTGTGATATTTATGTGTCAAAATTCAAATTATGTTTGTATTCGTATGCCTATATCATATTTGATATTAAATTTCTATCGACATAAAAGCACATTGCAATGTGAAATAATGTTCATTTGTTAATATCAGGAAATGTTTGGGGGTAAGGCGGGTGGATTTCTTTTACTGTTGTAAATTTTTTTTTTTTGCTTCCACAATGATAAAATCCTAACTACTGTCTCTCTCCTCATGGGGCCTCCACGAATCTCTTTCTTCCCCTCGGCACATCGATCACATTTACCTCAAGTGTGTGATGGTAGGAATATGCTTGTAAAAAATGCTGTAAAAAACGATTTTTTTTTTGGGGGGGGGGGGGTTTGGTAATTAAGTCGCTTGTTAAGTTGGCCGGAGACAGTGAAGGTTTTGGTGATGGTTGGGAGTGAGAAGCAAGTGGAGATATGTCTTGTGAGCCGAGATCTAAGAGCTTATCATAAAAGAGGAAAAGATTATTTTGGGGAGAGACACACCGAGGGTGACTGAAGAAAGTGGCTGGAGATGGTGAGGATAGCGGTGAGATGGCCGGTGAGCAGTTGAAACGTAACTTTAGAAGCCCTCATGCCCCGTCGAAATCAAATTCTCTCTCCCATGTTCCATGTCAGATGCGTTTTCAATCCTTGGATCACCTGACGTCCGAGGGCTTACAAGAAATTAATGTAAAAATAGAGAGAAAAATATTGATTAGAGAAACCTATCCCAT
>JAESVK010001274.1:1202422-1217638 GCA_017140935.1 Hamamelis virginiana
CATTTCCGCATAGGGGTTACCCTGTGTGGGGTGTTACAACCACCGATGAGAGGGGTGTTCTCAAATGAAGGGTCATCATCCCTAGCCCAATTTCCAAATCAATCTCTTCCCCAAGCTCCCTAACCACTATACATGAATAGTCTGTTTGGGAGCTGAGAAAAACCTAACGGAAAAGAAATGAAAGCTTGGAATCTTATAACACATGAACTTGAAACGACTAGCTAGTGTTGAAAGATTCTGAGTTGTCATTTCATTTCCTTAATTTAATCGTTTTTTCATCAGCAACCAAAAAGGAAATCGAAGATCAAATTAATGAACATGAAATGCACCAAATTTTATAGTCACAATTTTTAAATAGGCAAGCCCCGTGGGGAAGGCAAATAGGCGTCACCTGAGGCCGCACGACTCAGGCAGACTCTCTTGCCAAGTCTGCAGTTAGTTATTTGGGCTTTCATAAGTGGGTTAAATAGGGGAATAAAGCCTAATGGGCTGGTGAATCGCTGATCAAAGAGCGAGCAGCCGCCAGGTTTAATGAATTGGTGGGAGAATTTCTACCAATTTTTGTTTTATTCAGCAAAGCTCATCTTAATCTCAGTCAAGATTACTACCGGCATGAAAATAGCAATTTAATCATGTCCGCATCATTTAATTAAAAAAATTTGATTTAAAATTTGATACATTTAGCATTTTTTTATCGATTATATTAATCTCATATCTCATTATTGACCATGGTCTTATTTTGAAGCATGGAGTTTTTTTTTTTTTTTTTGTCAAGACCCAGTGTTTCCTTAAAGCTGACAACTAGAGACTAATCACTGTTCACGTCGGGCAAGCCCACAAGGGGGTAAAGCATTGGCCCAGAGATTTTTTATCAAAATATCCATTGCCCGGACACGATGTGGGGAGCATACCCACTCGAACCCGGGATGGAGAGTTGCAATGAGCAATTGCACCCTGTATTGCACTTTGCAATTCCTTCATAGACGATGAATCCGCATGACTAATAACACTTCCTCCATTAGCTCTACCAATACCCGTAAACCCATTTCGAGAAAGAACACCCGAGTGACTCAATAAAGATCGCATCGATGACGGACAGCTAGAAACGCAGCTTCTCCTTCGGGGGTATCTCAAATTCCTCGAAGACAAATGAGAAATATTAATCCCACCATTGTAATTGTTTGCTTTCCTCGCATGGAGAGGCGTGAAGAGAGATGGAGAGGTAAGAGTTAGCCTTTGTAGAAGAGCTCGTCGGCTGGGATGAGGATGAGGATCGGCGGCTGCTTGCGCGAGAAGCTGAAAAATAGGGCACTGCTTTGGGTTTTTTTAGGTAGACCTGTTTAGGTTGTCTTGACCCGAGTCCCTTACTCAAATTTTTTTTTTTAAACAATGGGCGTAATAGTAATCTACCCTAACACCGTAAGTTCATCTGCCAAATTTTGAAAGTGCAGGGGGTCAATTGTTCGCCTTTGAAGTATAGGGTGCAAAGTGTATTTTCCCCAAAAAAATATTTGGATCATTTTGGTATTAAGTGGATGTAAAAAAAGGAACATATGTTTTAAGATTGGTTGAATTGGGATTAGTTTGGGTATTATAGATGGTGTATGTATAAAATTATATTTCAAAATTTTAGCAGTGGGTGTAGGTAGCAAAAGAGTGTCACTAGCAATATGGGTGGGTGACAATAGAACCACCCTGAATTAAATTGATTTAATATTTAATTTTTAGGGTTTTTATATATGAGATTTCCTCCTTAGCACCCACTAGTATGAAGTTTTTTTTTGGATACTCTTTTGAATTCGTAGTAAAAGATAAATGCTCCATTTGGTACAAAGGATGGAAAAATGGAAAGAAGGAAGGAAAGTAGAAGGGATAGCCTTTCCTTCCTTGGGGAAGGGAAATCCTATTTCTTTCCCGTGTGTTTGGTATGATGGATAAAATAGGAACCTCCTTCCTTCCTACCTATTTAGTAAATAAAGAGGAAGGAAATGATGGATTGTACCAAAATTACAATTCAATCTTCAATTTTATCATCATAAAAATAATATTTTATTCTAGTGTTACATTCATTTTAAAATTAAAATCTTATAACACGTGTAATTTAGAAAATTTCAATTAAATTGGTATTTATTAACACGAAATGCTATTTTTAAACATATTTTTTTAAAAATATTTTAAACAATTACTCTCCTATAAGAAATGCATTAGGATCTAACAAATTTTTTTTTTTTTGGACCCACTAGCATCTTAACAGGAGTAAAGGGCATAATAACAGTTACCACCGAACCAGCAGCTTCAAAACCTTGGGCTTAACCATAGTTATCAAACCCGGACCAGCCCGGCTAATCGGACTGGTGAATCGGACCCCTAACCGGTCTGGGTTAGTAATTGGACCGGAAATGCAATTGAACCGGTGTGACCCGCTTGAACCAGTGAAAACCGGTGTGAACCGGCTGGTCGGACCGGTCATTTAATAATCCAAATTTTTTTTTAAAGAAAATTGCATTCCTTGAGGTTTGAACTCCCAACCAAGAGGATGAGAGTCTTTACCACTAGGCTACGCTTTATTTGTTGTCATTATAATGTAATATAAAAAATATAACATTATTACATTCATATACTTGTAAAAATCTCAAATAAATTTAAAATAATATATATTTTATAATTAAGCGGTCCGACCGTTGATCCGGTGGTTGAACCAGTGACCCGACCACCTGGCCTCTTGTTCGGGTCGATGTCCGGTCCGGTTCTGATAACTATGGACTTAACATTGGCATTATCAAAGTCATGGGCTTAAGAAATGGGTTACCACTTGGCATCATCAAGTAGCTTATACCACTTTCCTTATGCTTCCTACCCCTTCCTTCGCCTCATCCGCCCGAATTTGGGCGAAAGTCATTTGACAGAGCACCCCTCCATTCTTTCCTTCCTTCTCCCCTCTCTTCCCAGCCAAACGCACCCTAAGAGATCTTTCCTTCCACTTTTATCTCATTCTTCTTTTACAGTCTGTTTGGATTGAGAGAGTTGGGGAGAAGAAAAGGGAAAAATTTTTAAATTCCCATGTTTGGCGAACCAAAATAGGAGAGAAAGAAATTGAGGGGGAGAAAAAGTGGAGAGAAAATGGCCTAATATACTTCTCTCCAAATTGGAAAGATTTGGATAGAATAGAAGAGAAGAGAAAGCCAATATGTGTGATTTTACTACTTTTGCCTTTCTCTAATTTGTTTAGTTTTTATTTCTTTTTTATGTAAGTAAATGTAATATTAGAATTTAAACCTTAAAATATTCTATTCTTTTATGAAAACTATCCAAATAGGAAATAAACTTTCTCCTTTATCTGTCCAAACAAGATGGAGTCTCTTTTCTTCTCTTAATAAGATTCTCCGCTCTTCTCTCCAATTCTCTCTATCCAAATACAGTGTTAATTCCTCCGTAATTAATATTTTCCGCAGTGTGCATTGTATTTGTACAGCCGTACAGGGAAGTCCACCTGAGCTGAACCCGATTCCCCGAGGATAGCGTGACGGTGCGTGGGATAACTCGAGAGACAGGGTGGGAGAGAGAACAACGATGGTGTCCAGTTTGTTACTAATACCGGCAGAAGCTTCGGGTTGTTTGAATCGGCATCTCAAATTTCCGTCGTTAACGACTCATCATATTGGCTGCGGCGTCCGCAAAGAGAGAGATAAAAGCTTCTCTGCTGCAAGTTGGAGGAGGATAAGATGCTGTAACGCTCAACTGGCTCTGGCGGAGCTCGCCCCTGCCGCCTCCGCCTCCTACGGAGTCGTACTCCTTGGCGGCGGTCTCTTTGCTTGTAAGGCTTTATAATAATTATTACTACTACTACTACTACCACTATAGTATCTTTCAATCCCTGATTTTCCCTGTTAAAAGGAACCAATCACAAAATCTCCGTTTGGTTGCCGGGAAGTGAGATCGAAAGTAGACACATTATGAACCTTTTCTCACTTTCTCTTGCACATTACCTCTATTGAACTCTCTGGACAGCTGGGGAGTTTGCCGAACTCTTATAACAAATTTGCCATAAGTCTGCATTCTGCACGCAGATACAAGATCAGGAAGCAAGGGATCCCTTCTTGGTGGATTAACAGGAGCGGCTCTAATGGCAACTGTAAGGAAAACTGAGGCACCTTATTCTCTCTCTCTGTCTTTTTTTTTTTTTTTTTTCTCGCACGCCTTAATTTTAATGATAGTTGACATATGTGTTGGTATGGTACGCCGATACTCTCTCTGTATAGCTGTATCCTTCTTATTCTGCAGTGAATATAAAAGGGACCTCTTGCCATGATAAGCTGCTATGAATCTTCTGTGATTACTAGACTAATTGTCTTCAAGATGAACAATTATCCTATTTAAAAATTGCACGCAGCAACATACTTGATTCATATTAAGCTCATCAATTCACACCAACTGTTTTCTTTTCATCTTTAGTTCTTATTGATTCATGAAATTTGGTTTGGCTTAAATGCTGATGTCAGCTTTGTATCGGCTTTTGTCTGCATTGTAAAGTTTGTACTGTCTATTGTCAAATCTGAAGGTTGAGATGAAGATGGCATCACATTCTGGCAGTAAAGTATATTGGACTCTGTTTCAGAGACTTGGTTTCAAGTCTCTACTGGAGTTTGAACACCTTCTTCACCAGGAGGGGTGGGGTAGGGATATTTAGTGGGTGGGGAAGGGGGTATTGTTAATTTGTTGTAACTGCTAGGTCCATGTTTGTATTTGCATATGTTGTTCTGTTGTTTGTCCATCCTCAAACTTATCAATGATTGAGCAGAGTTTCTAGATGTTCACCATTAAAGATCACCTCTTGGAAGCTTTGATCTCACATTGAGATGGCGAGTTACATTTCATTGAACTGAAGTTGGTTAGTCACTATATTGTTTTTAAGTAACTTTGGTCTATCTAAAGTTCTAAACATGGTGTTTTGTACCTTAAAAGCTTGATTTTTTTTTGCTAACCCCCTGTCAATCCTAATTGGTGGTTTTAGCCATTGCATGGTCTGGATTGATCCCAAGTTGTTTGGATCAATCCTAGTTCCTTCTTAAGCATCTCCCTAGTTTGGATTGATCCCATGTTGACATTATCGATCCTAATTCTGGTGTTCAGCTACTAACTTGAAATGGATTAATTCTAACTAGTTCAGATCAATCCTGATTCAAAGAATTGAAGTTTCCTAATTGAAACTTATCACAACCAATCCTATTTTGGTTAGGACTTTGTAGTCATCATTTAAGGAAATTTAGATCTACGGGCATTAATTACTCCTTCTACGAGCAATGTTGGAAATGTTAAAGAACTTAGTGTTACTATCCCCCTTTGAAAGCTAGTTAACCCTAGATTTGAGAGCCCATAATTCCTTTTCCATATGAAGAAAAGGATAGAGAGATTATGGTTAGGGTGTAAATAGAGAACTTTTTTAATACCCCCAACCGGGCAAGAATTCTTTTCTTGTGATGGAATGTTACCTAATTCAGATTGGTTCCATTTAAGCAGATGCTCAGCAAATTTTCGAAGAATGTCTATGCTATTCACGTGGTCCAGATCCCACCAATTCTTCACTTCCTTCAAAAAGGAAGGATCGGAGAACCAAATAGTTTTGAGACGAAACTATTGCTCATGGATTTGAGCGTGTGAGATTCAAGGATTTGGATTGGTCCTTTTCTTGTGAGTTTTGGAGATTGTGTTGTGAAGTTGAGGTAATAGTGTATTGTAGATCCAATATGCGAGGAGTGCCTTAAAGAGGTTCGCAGATTTGTTTTCGAGGATTGTGAGATAGAGTTGACAGCTACTTGAGATTCTTGGAATCAAGTTGGGTTGTAAGTAGAGTCAAGTCTTGTAATCTTTCCAATTCACAGTGCACTTTACGTCTGGACATTGTCTTGAAGTTTTTCTTTAAAGGATTTTCCTCGTAAAAATTTTTATATGCAATTGATTGATTAATATTGTTTCTGTTAGATTAACTAAAAATAGGGTTAAATATATCTTAGGTATATTTATTCCTAAGGTGGTCAATCTAATACATATTTTATTCGTGATATTTAATCATCTTTGTTTATACATGTAATTGGACTGCGTGGTATTTATTGACTTGGTTGGATAGGATTCAAAATCGGTTGAGTAAATTAATTACTTGGCAATTTATATATAATCTCTTTTGTGAACTAGTTCATGCAACTGGAATGATGGCCTTAAAATTGTTTAGCACTGTTTTGATGGCCTTCAAATAGTTTCTGTTGAGGAAGTATGAAATTTAACTCTTTTGGAAGGTTAAATGGTTATTAAGACTATTTGTCTGATCTGAGTGGGTTGACTGGGATTGTGTGTGTGTGTGTGTGTGTAATAGCACCGAGGGAGGCAGGACTGATTTCTTAATCTAAGGGTTACTGTCAAATCCTACTTTTAGAACATCCTGGGTTCTGATATCTGTTGCACAGTTTGGCAAGATTACTTTCAGTTTAAGCCATATTGCAGGATAGTTCTAAAGGTTTGGGGATTCCTGATACTATGCATTGTGCTCTTAATAGCTGCTTCAGTGAAAAACTGTACTGCTTGAGCCATTACAGCTGTTTCCAGTGTGTTATATATCATGGCACAGCTGTTTGAAACTTGAAAGTATGTCTGTGTTGTCTTTTAGAACGTTATATGCCTTTGTTATTTTTGGTTTTGTATTATAATCTTTAGTGTGGTAGTTTGGCACTTGTGGGATTATTTTAGCCTTCAGTGAAGCTGTGGTTATAAGATCATGACTTGCATTTATGCTTAATTGATTTGGTTTGGTGGAGTTAATTGAGGAATCTTGCGGAATCTAGTGTTGAACCTTGCCGAGACTTCTTCATTGTGCGAAAGTCTTTGTGTGCATAGACTACTACGGCAAACTTCAGTGAGAAGACAAACCCCTAAGTCTTCCTACAATTGTAGAGGTTTTTCTCCTTTGGGCTCTTGGAAGAAGTGAATCTTGCAAGTTTTCATATTGGGAAATGCATGATGAACCTGCCTGGCTTCTTAAAACGAGCTTCCAAAGAATTTTGTCAGATCAATAAGATGATATCAATGTTTTATCTTGTGAAGAGTATCTTGTGCTATTACAGGATGGTCAATCACCATATGCCAGTGTTGCTATCCATGTTCAATTAGGTATTGCTTCATCTTTCTCGTCACATTTGCCCTCATTATGGGTCACTTAATTAGGGGCTTTGGTGCATATAATGGGCACATCTTCATACTTTTTAGTATTGATAAGTTCCTTTCAACTTCAAATGTTCTTTTTTTTTGGGTAATTTGAAAGAAATGAACTTCAAATGTTATTCTAGCCGATAATAGTATTCTACTAGTACTAGATGCGTTTTTGGCTTTATTTCATCATCTCTTCATATATTCAGTGTTCATTTTGTTCTAAGTTTCCGTTTAATCTTTTTTTCATGATCAAATTAAAATCTTTATAAAGTTTAGTGATATTATATGCTTCACATGTCTTCTAGAATTTCAGGGCAAAGAAAATGATAGTGTTGCTTTCCATTCCAGTATTTTACCAAATAATGACATTTGTTTCAGCCAACCATTTCTTTAATTGTTAAAATTACTTTGGAACCTGGAAAAATTGATGAAAGGAGAAAATTTGGAATATTTGAAGTCACAAATTGCATTTGAAGCCTTTTGTAGCTTTAGTTTATTCATGTATTATTGATACTGTCTTAGTTTTTCACAGTTTGTATTTTAGAAACAACCATCAGAGCACTGTGATTTTTAGCATGTACGTCATACATAGAAAGAATATTCAATCCAATGGCCGGTTTTTCCAAATATCCATCCTACATTGGCTAAAAAGCTTTATGTGAGGACGTCCTCATAAGAAAAGGACTCTATATGTGTGTGTGTGTGTATATATATATGCACCAAAATGAATGGACATGGCTGAACTCATCTTTGGTATCTTTACAAACTTCTGTAAGTTTCAATTACCATGCAGGCAAGTGATGAATTTGGTTCAAACAATTTATTATGCATCACTGCTTCGTTTACTTGAGTTTTAGACATCCTTGTCGTTACTCCTATTTTCCAGAGTCCATTTTAATGTCTGCATTAGTGTTATATGTTTTGGCATCTCTTATTTCAAGGGCCTGATTTACTACTTCATAATCCTTACTTTGGAACTGTACGTTAATTGACACTCCAACCCCATTTTGGGAAAATTTATGCTATTTCCAACCTTGGAACTATGTGCACAAAATTGTCTGTTTAAGATATAATGGCCTAGGACATGACAGAGGATATGGCTCTAAAAAAGTTGAACTGCAAAAAAGTATGCCTATAGTTAACCAAGTAGTTGGAATTAGAGCTTTGTTGAGATGAGTTATCTTATATTCCTAGTTTTATATATCGCAGTGATTATTCTCACTCAAATTGGCTTGTATGCATAATAAGAATCAGTTTCCATGAATCCCCAGCCATCGCTTGTCTGAGTATATATGGCAGAATTAAGGCAATTCAATCCCTTGGTGCTACATTTGTTTATTTTAAACTTGAATGCATTTCTAGTGTTGTGAGATGGTAGTGATTATCAAATGCTAAACAAGAGAAAAAAGCAAAACTAACAATTTATATATTTCTTTGAAAATCTGGTCTCCTGATAAAATAGGGGCCGCTTTACTACAAGTTCAATAATTTAATACAAAATACTTGATGTTTCCAAATAGGCTTACTTTCTTATGCAAGCATCTGAGACGAAATATATAGGTGATGCCCTTGGGTTTGGATCTGCCTTCCTTTTTTCTTCAGTTTTTGGTATGGCTCTATATCCATGTTAATGCATTTTTCCATCAATTTTGAGTTACAAGTATGCGTACAATAATCAATGTCGTTTCCAGGTTTCATTCTCAATGGTTTCTTCTTATATATATTTCTTGGTTTTTTTATTGGTTCAGGTATACGAATAGCTGCTACTCGTAAACTATCCCCTGCAGGCCCTTTGTTAGGCCTTTCTATCTGTGCATTGGCTGTGTTTATCTCAGCTTATCTACAAGATTGTCTCTGATCCATGAAGTGTCATCCGTGTTCATGAATCTTGTTCTGATTGTTTACCTTCTTCTTGATTTGAAAATTTGTTACAAATCTTGTTTTGATTTCTGTAATCTGAGTTCAACCGGAAGCTGATGTTTTTGGCACTTACCTGCCCATTAGTGTTTTTTTTCCTGTGTTGTTAGCAAGTTTATTTCTTGATTGGGCGTTCATGCGTCTTTTCTTTTTTTTTTTTTCTTTCTTTAACGTGTGAAAGATAAGGGCGTTCATATGTCTTCCACATGGTGCAATCTACAAAGCCAGAGCTCAAAATGTTATGTACCTTATGAAATGCATATACAATTCTGGTCAAGTTATTAAGTTCGCGGAACATCATGGGCTAAAATATCTGATGTATAGCAATATACCTTACGACTCTCTTTCGGGATAAGATTGGGTGTGCCAACAAATAGCGCCCTTTTTTTTTTTTTTGGCTGAAAATTTCATTTTAAGCTGCTTCGTTTAGTATTTTTTAATCTTAGAACTAGCTTTCCAAAGAATTTAGTCAGTTCAATAAGATGATATCAATGTTTAATCTTGTGAAGAGTATCTTTATTTCATCATCTCTTCATTTATTCAGTGTTCATCATGTCCTAAGTTTCCCTTTAATCTTTTATTGATGATCAAATTGAAATCTTTATAGAGTTTAGTGATATTATATGCTTCACAGGTCCTCTAGAATTTAATTTTCAGGGCAAAGAAAATGATAGTGTTGCTTTCCATTACTGTATTTTATCAAATCATGACATCTGTTTCGGCCAACCATTTCTTTAAGGGGATATTATCCATTAGTCTCTAATTAAAAGTTTTTATATTCAAAAATCCCATAAAAAAAAATAGGGGATTTTTTCTCAATATTCCCATAGTTTGCAAAAATTCTCTACATGAACCCATGTTTTCAGAATTTACCAAAATATATTTTTGGACCAAAATGCCCTTCACATAACATAATCCCTACCTTTACATTGAAATACCAATTTTGTGAATAATCTCCAATCACCCAAATTGCATATAATCCCCTATTTAGAATATAATCCCAAATTTTAATAATGTCAAATCACATTAATTATGCCATGATTATACTATAATATAAATATTAAAAAAAAATAATGGAAATTGGGGATTATACACATTTTCGGGGGATTATGAACAAAAATTGGGGATTTTGTGTTAATTTGGGGATTATGGTTTAATATGGGAATTGGGGATCATGAATTAATTTGTGGATTATGCATGATTTAGAGTATTCAACACCTTTTTGGATTTGATGGGATGCGTAAGGTTATGATTTGATGTAAAGAAGTAAGCAACAATTTGAAGAATTGTTAGTAAAGTTGGGAATTGTTTAACAAAATGGGAATGAGGATTGTTATCAAAATTGAGGATTATTCATTATTTTGGGGATTGAGGATTACTCAGTAAATTGAGAATTATACATAATATTGAAGATTGTATGTAAAAATTTGGCACATTTTTCACAAAATTTGACTGTTCATGAAAGAAAAAATGTCCAATTAAGTGTATGGAGGTGCATGAAGGAAAATTCTCAAAATATGGGTTTATGTAGGGAATTTTTGGAATCTTTCTAATTTTTCATATTCATTTTACTCATTAATATACATCGATTTCCCATAAATTTTGATTTTAAGCATAATGGATGGAATCTTTTTTTATTTCTCATATTTAGTTTCCATATTTGCTCTTTTTGCCTGCCGGAGAATTCCATCCCATGTAGAATTTTGTATATTGCACCAAAACTTGACTGGAAAGTCTTCTTTGAATCCCTGTGCTGCTGGTCTATCCTCAATCTCTACATTTTATGACCACAATAAGAAAAAACTTGTCAAGTTTTGATGAATTTTATAAAATTCATCAGCTCATATATTTTTAAAACTCATATGTTCTACGTAATAGTATAGTCCGGGGGAGATTTAAATGCATCGAGGAACACTTGATGGCATCACGAAGGCAACCCTCTTACCTGCGTGCATGGGTTCGAGTGGAATGCATGCCACTCTCATCACTCACCAAATTCTATATCATTTTCATTTTCTTTTTATTTTTCTTTTTCTCGATAACCAAATCCTATCATGTTGCATAGATTCAGGGCCGGTCCTGAGATTTTGGATGCCCTAAAACTCATCAACTCATATTTTTTAAACTCTTATGTTCTACGTAATAGTATAATCCGGAGGAAATTTGAATGCATCAAGGAACACTTGATGGCATCACGAAGGCAGACTCTCTTTCTTGCGTGCATGGGTTCGAGTGGAATGGATGCCACTTTCATCACTCACCAAATTCTATATTATTTTTCTTTTTCTCGTTAACTAAACCCTATCATGTTGCATAGATTCAGGGCCGGTTCTGAGATTTTGGATGCCCTAAGTGAATTCCTAAAATGTTACCCCTATTATATATTGACAAAAAAAAAAAATTGCATGTTAAATTTTAGTTCTTGAACCTTAATTTCTCATAAGCTAAAACTTACAATAATCAATTCATAAAGTGGATTTTCAATAGGCTCATCCAAACCTCCTATCACCATTACAATATATATATACACAGAGCTTCTATTATAAAGTGCACCTTACGCAACTTTGCGTAAGGTGACCTCTATAGGGTCCAATGCAGAGTGGATATTAAAAAACTGATCGTTGAATTAGATGGACTAGTTATGAATTTCATGCTAAAAACTTGTGGACTAGTTATGGATTTTAAAAAACTGACCATTGAATTAGATGGACTAGTTATAATAAATCACATTTAGCACTCTTACACTCTTTCCCTCATTTCCCATAAATGCCAACGCTCTTACACATAAACTATAAACTATAATCACATTTTTTCGTTTTACTGAATACTGATGCAGGTACATCTAAGAGGCCAAGCGATTCCTACTGAGCAATTTGCGGCTTACTCCTGCTTTTTATACGGCAGATTGCGGGTTGACTTGGGGTTACATTCTTGGCTTGACACAATCTTTTGCTAAGGATTGTGAGATAGCTTCAAGGTTGTTTCTACATGTGTTATTGAATTCTTATGTGTTATTGCTTATTGATTTGCCTATGTGCTAGGGTCGTTGGCAATATTATTTGATTTCCTATATGTATTTGTATTTGGCGATTGGAACATAATGTATGAATATGACATTTATCATATTTAGTTTCCATATTTGCTCTTTTTGCCTACTGGAGAATTCCATCCCATGTAGAATTTTGTATATTGCGCCAAAACTTGACCGGAAAGTCTTCTTTGAAGCCCTGTGCTGTTGGCCCGTCCTCAATCTCTGCATTTTATGATCGCAATAAAAAAAAAAATTGATACTAGTTTGTTTTGTAGAATTTTATAAAACTCATTAGCACATATATTTTTTAAACCCTTATGCTCTACGTAATAGTATAGTCTGGGGGAAATTTGAATCCATCAAGGAACACTTGATGGCACCACGAAGGTGACTCTTTCCTGCGTGCATGGGCTCAAGTGGAATGGATGCCGCTTTCATCACTCAACAAATTCTATATCATTTTCATTTTCATTTTATTTTTCTTTTTCTCGTTAACCAAATCCTTTCATGTTGCATAGATTCAGGGCTGGTCCTGAGATTTTGGATGCCCTAAAACTCATCAGCTCATACATTTTTTAAACTCTTATGTTCCACGTAATAGTATAGTCTAGAGGAAATTTGAATGCATCAAGGAACACTTGATGGCATCACGAAGGCGACTCTCTTTCATGCGTACATGGGTTCAAGTGGAATGGATGCCACTTTCATCACTCACCAAATTCTATATCATTTTCATTTTCCTTTTATTTTTCTTTTTCTCGTTAACCAAACCCTATAATGCTTCATAGATTCAGGGCCGGTCTTGAGATTTTGGATGCCCTAAGCGAACTTCTAAAATGTTACCCCCATTATATATTGACAAAAAAATTTTACATGTAAAATTTTAATGCTTGAACCTTAATTTCTCATAATCTAAAACCTACAATAATCAATTCATAAAGCGGATATTCAATAGGCTCATCCGAACTCCTATCACCATTACAATATATATATAGAGCTTCTATTATAAAGTGCACCTTATGCAATTTTGCGTAAGGTGACCTCTATAGGGTTCAATGCAGAGCGGATTTTAAAAAACTGACCGTTGAATTAGATGGACTAGTTATGAATTTCATGTTAAAAACTTATGGACTAGTTATGGATTTTAAAAAACTGACCGTTGAATTAAATAAACTAGTTATAATAAATCACATTTAGCACTCTTACACTCTTTCCCCCATTCCCATAAATGCCCATGCTCTTACACAAACTATAAACTCTTTTTCGTTTTACTGAATAATGATGCAGGTACATCTAAGAGGCCAAGCAGTATCACTAAGCTTTGTTTGCTTTCAATTGTTATCTTTTGTTTCATTATAATTTATAGATAGGATAGATAGTATGCATCTTTTATTCAGTCGAAAATCAATTTTACAGTACAGAAGCTTATGACCTCCCCTCTATGCCCCTGCGTTAATAATTCCACTCGTGTCGCAACCTTTACCCCGACAATGCTGTCCATAAATCAAACTATTTTGACTATTGGATTTCCCTTGAATGTGTTCCTAATTTTCTTTAGTAATGTAACCTTTCAAATAGAAAAATATTATGCATCACTATAATGTATCACTACAAGTATCGCTACAAGAAAAAAAGATCATGATTTTCCAAAAATACCCATGAGTAATTTTTCAAAACTACCCTCATTTTCTTCTTGTAACGATACTCGTAGCAATTCATTGTAGCAATGTATATCATTACTCTTTCAAATAGCTTCAAGGTTACTGTAACCCAATATAATTACTAGTCATAATGTCTTTTCAATTTTATTTCAGAATTTTTGATCCACGAGTCGTCTTATTCCTACAAAGTCCTCTTTGGAATAGTTTTCTCAACTATTGCAGCAACTAAAAAAAATGTTTACACCTTTTTGCTGCATCAAATTAGTATTAGAGCTTAAACCCTGAATCTTAGCCATGGTTAAACGTGGTAGAGGTCATGTGAGAAGTGGAAATTAAGCCCCGCAAATAAAGATGACTGAGATGCTGTGTATAATTGAAAATTTGTCATCATCTATGTCATTGGATTGCATATCACATATTAGTTATAAGCTGAGTCCATTAAGAAATTCATGATTCATGGTTTCACCTAATTCAGCTCAACATTGAGCATCTTGTCATTTTCACCTCCGGAAAGCATTGCCTGCATCTGCTTCTGACCTGCCCTGCAAATAATGCGTTCGGCGACGGACACTCTCCTCTATTGTGGAGCATCCCCCCTTCTCAGCACCATAGACACTCTTTTGAGCAGCATCCAGAAAATTCCTACCAACAGATATGCTTGCCTGGGTAGCTTCCCTGGCATCATCCTCCTCAGCCTTCCTCAATCGTTTCCATCTTTGCTCTTCATGCAGCTCAGCATCCACTTGCATCTCCTGCAGCCTAGCAGCTCTCTCTTCTTCGGAAAGTTTTGGGGCAATGTTCCGGCGCTTATGGCGTGACTCATGTGCCATAGCAGAAGAATTGTAAGTGATTGCTTGGCATACACTTTTGTTTTCCCTTACCCTTCTGGAAGCATTGGAATTTGTCCGGGTATCAGAAGAATATTCTCCATGCTTTGACTTTTCATAATTCCTTTTGATTCTTTCTTGACTATCATTATTTGCAGATTCTGGGTCCAACAAGTTACTGGATGGCTGCCATTTGTACTTCAAGTCCTGGTAACAATTCTTCTTTCTTCGACTTTCCCTTTCACTGAATTCATCTTTGGAATCTGCGCATGCGTTGTTGCAATTATCATCATACTTTGAGCCCTTGTGATTACCAGTCCTTTCTTTATCTTCAATAGTGACATTTTCTGAATCATATTGATGTCTGGATGATGAATGCCTCTGACGCTTTGAATTTCTGTCATAGAGCTTCTTTCGTTTTTCACTATCATCAGGCTTTTCTTTGTGCTTCTTCACTTCCACCTAACAGAGAATCATTGGCAGGCACAGCAACATGATCAGTAAAAGCTTTAGCATAGAAATGGTATTATAGAAAGGATACAAACACCACAGTTCTAAGGACTATGAAACCATAACATTCTTT
>JAESVK010001274.1:1222629-1241348 GCA_017140935.1 Hamamelis virginiana
CAACCGTTGGATCACTGTGATTTTTGGTAGACATGACATACGTAACAGGAGTATCTAATCTAACGGTCGATTTTTCAAAATACCTGTCCCAACTATCTCAATGAAGAGTGGACCATATTTATCCAAATGGGGTATGGACCCCAATGGATCATTTTTGTATATATATATATAACCGGTTCTGTAACGACGTTCTTACGCTCTTATCATAAAGACACTTTCACTGGAAGATGTACTTTTGAAAAATCGACCGTTAGTTTACTTATGATCTCTTGATTTCTAAAAGGCTTGGGCCTTTTAGAGATCCAATGATCTCGGGAACTTGGATCGATCATAAGTAGTTTTGAAGCCTTGAAAATTCCTGCCAACTAATACTTTCTGTTGTGATGGAAAAAGAATAAAAAAATGCCAACAAATAATAGGGGTGAAGAAAATACCAGCCAAACTGCGAAACCAAACCGGCTTTATAATGTCTATGGGTTGGTTTGATTTGAGAAAATCAAACCGTTTTAAATTTTGGGTTGGTTTGATTTCATTAAAAACCTAAACCATTTAAATAAATTTATATATAAAATTTTATGAATAAATTCATCATTATGAATGAAATTTTTTTACTGACAATGGTTATCATCATTACAAATGAGAGTAAAAATTAAAACCAAAGATATCTTATGAATTTTTAAAAAAGTGATCTTATAATAGCAATTTTTTAAAAATAAAAAAATATTATTGATATCTATCCTTGTTCCAAATCTTTTAAATATTAATAAATTGGTATTGATGCACTCATATATACAGAAATGATCCGGTCAACATATGCTTACATAAACTTATGAGATACATGTTTCGAAAAATTGACCATTGGATTAGATTCTATACTTTGAAGACTTTAATAGGTCAAAAATATTTTGAACATTGTTTTTTTCCCCTTGAAGAATTTGATAGTTCAAAAATATTTTGAACACTGTTTTTTTCCCCTCAAATAAGGGGTCTCCTTAGCTTAGTCTTGTCGAAATTCGAGTCTAGACTAATACAAGAAGGTGGGATTTTAGCAAGAGCTAGTTTGTGGTATGACAAGGGGTTACTATGCATTGGAATCCATTTCTTTCGAAGTTTTTTAAGACTAAAATTGAGTAGTGTGTTAATTATTTTGACAAGTCTTTTTCCTAATCTTAATTATTGTTTCAATGTGAAGGTGCCGACTAGCTTGCTGGTAAAGTCTTTTAGTGGTTGTACCAAATACATGGGTTCATATCCCGCCTTCATTAGGGTGGGAAGGGTTTAAGGGTAGGAGAGGACTACCTCCCATTTGTGTAGCTCATAAGTCCAATGGACTTCTTGACAATAAAAAGTTATTGCCTCAATATAAGAATCTTCACAGATTCTCTTGCAATCATTCAAATGCTGTGGATAAGTTCTAATTTGGTGAGAGATGTTATACTACAAAAAATATGACTTTTGCCGACGCAAAAATACTGTCGCTAAAACTCTTAATACTGTCGCTGAAGCCCTTTAGCGACATAATTTCTGTCCCTAAATTTCTATTGCCACTGCCCCCGTCGCTAAAGGCTTTAACGACAATAAAGGTGTTCTGTCGCTATTTGTTTGACTTTTAGGCACAGTTCAGGATGTGATAAAGTCGCTACTAATAATTATTAGTAGTTGGTTGATCCAAATTGGTGATAGAAGAAAGGCTATTTGGAGTCATTGTACCACTTAACATTTTTCAACTTGTTTGGAAGTAGAGAAATAGAAGAGTTTTTTAAAATGAAAAACTCCATATTGGACAACTTGGGGGGATTCCTCTTAAGATAAGTTTTATCTAAGATAATTTTTATTTAGTTTGAGGCTTCTAACTTGATACTTAAGAGTTCTATTTTTTGGAGTTTTTTAATTATTGTAATTGAACCTGTTAAGGTAGTTCAAACGATCAAGAATCACGTACAAGACATCAATTCTAAAATCTAATATCCATAACCTAACTATTTTATCCATTCTTAAAAATTAGTCTGAATGGAAATCTTAAATAATTGAACTTAATTTTTTATTGTTTTTGTATACTACCTGAATATGGGCTTAGGGCCTTTTTGTATTTTACTGAAATTTTTACCTTTTAGCTATTAGATATTACTATATTAATTGTGCCTTTCTTGGATTCTTGGATTCCACCGAGAGACTAGTACTACAGCACATGTATTGCACGTGACAATTTTTATTGAAAAGAACGAAGAAAAGAGCAAAGAAAGAAATCGTTACAAGTTAGAAATTGTTGCATTGCTTCATGAAGAAAACTAAAGGAATCCTTCAAAAGACCAATAGAGCTACATTGGTGAAGAGACAAAAAATAACAAGAGTAGAGAAAAAAATAAAATAAATGAAGCTCACTGAAAAAGACCTATTGAAAAACAGTCTTCGTATTCGTAGTTGATTTAATGAAGCAAACATGTTAAATAAAGAAAAATATATCATAGATAAATCCGGCCTAATCTAACATTATACACGATTGAACCATTAGAAACGCTAAATCAAAAAGGAATAGAAGCAGTTAGCTGAGAAGTAAACTCTATGTGGAAGAAGGAAACAATGGGAGTAGAATTTGCAAGGAAGAAGTTAAAAACAGTTTGGGTGGAGTGTTTAAATCTATTGAAGAGTATTTTAATTAATTAAAACTGTCATAGCAAATAAGGGTCATTAGGATTTAGTATGAGGGTATTTCAATGAATCAAAAGTTTTTCCAAGATTCAAACTTCTAGAAGTAGTAGAGATTATGAAACTTCAAGCAAGGAATAGTATAATACTTGACAATATAAAAAATCATCATCTCCAAATAAGTTTCGTGGAGCCAAGCCGAGAAAAGAATGCTGGAAATGACATGAAGAATACAAGAACCACATCATTTACAAGCAACAGTATAGCAGCAGACAAAAAGGCAGCAGCAGAACCATGCAATTCCAGGAAAATAGATACAGGCTCAATCACGAGTCCTGAAGCCAAAAAAGCACCAAATTGGGGACCTCTCTCTCTCTCTCTCTCTCACACACACACACAGAATAAACATGAAACAATATTAAACCCTCCTCCCTTCCCTCTGGAACTACACATTTCACCAAGTCACTATAATACATTTCACCAACTCACACTCATGCCGCCGCTGCTGCCACCATCACCACCACACTCATCCATGACTTGCACCCTTCTTTCATGGCCTTATGTCCTAACAGGCCAGAATGATATGTTCACAATGTTAATATTGTTTCACAAAATGCCTTCTACTTGGTTTGATACATGACTACCATACAATGACATAATTGAGGACATGAATAAGTGTATTAGGGTCTAGCTGCTTATTTTTGGGAGCTTTGAATTGAACACAAACCTCATTCATTTAGTCAACCAAAAACTTGTACTAACTCACTTCTTGCCAATGTCATCGTTGGTTATACGTAAAGGGAGGAAAGAAAAAAAGACAAGGATGGGAAAAAAGCAATTGATAAAAGGAAAGAATAAAAAGAGCATATGCAAAGGAAACTTTATCCATAACAAATTAAACAAAAGAATAAAAGAAATGGCATATAACAAAATCAATAAAAGACACATTTTAAGCAAAGGAATGGATATAAAAAAACCAATAAAAGAAGCAAAGAAGCCAAGGGATACAAATATACAATATAACAATAATAATATATAGTGATTTCAGTGTGCTCACATTATGCACCCCAAGAACAATGAAGTCACTAAGCAACTCAACAAAACTAAAAGAAGCCCTGATCTCAACCTCATGTAATTGGCAACATGAATGCTTCTTCTCCACTCAGCCCATCAAAGGATGTATCCATTATTAATCCCTAAAACGCATGTCCTTTCCTCATATTATCACTTATCCATCTCAATGCCCACATATCTGCTATCCTTATTTTTTGAATATTCTTCGATCTTATTGCTCAACATTTAGTACCATAAAGCATAATTGATCTTATACAGATCTTGTAAAACTTTTCATTTAATTTGATTGGTATTCTATGAGCAGACATTACCTCTAAATGCATTTCTCTACTTTATCTACCCTCACTCTAATTCTACGGGCCTCGTGACCCTCAATCTTCATCTTTATAGATAATTGATCTAAGATATCGAAAACAGTCACTTTCAGGGAGTGTTACCCAACCCAGCACAGCTTGGCCTGTCCGACCAATGAACCTATGACCTAGGCCTTAGACAGGGTTGGTTTCTAAAAACTGATTGGAACAAAAACCTGGAGAAAACCAACCAAACCAGATGGTTTTTGAAATTTATTTGAAATGGCCAAATCTATATAACCACTCTCTTAATACTTTTAAGAGAGTTCCTAAATGGTATTAATACTTTTAAGACGGTTTTTCTAATTTATGGAATTTGGAGAATTCCTAAATGGGTAAATCCCAAATACCCCATGAATTCCAGCCCTAAGCCATGAACCAGTAATTCCATTGCAGCAAAGCAGGCCACACTGCACAGCTGTCCTCAGTCCTTACGCAACTCAGCCACAGTTAAGGCGAAACTTCTTCCTTCTTCTTCGTCTTCATTTACGCATCTGTTCAGGTCGTGTTCTTCACTTCTTCCTTTCAAGTTTCAACTACAGGCCCATAGCGGCTGCGTCCACTGTTTCAGCAACGCAGCACATCACAGTCTCACCTCTCTCACCATTACAGCCACAGGCCAGGTAAGGTCTCAGCTGCTGCTTCTTTTTCCTTCTTCTGCAAAATACTAAAATTAATGAAGAGTTTATCAAGTTGCATCTGGATTTTGTCTATACTGAACTACTGATATTGGATTTATTTTTAAATTTAGTTATGATGATTGATGATTTTGTTTGGCATAGCTTAATTTTATTGATCTGTTTATTTCTGAACTTCTAAATTTAGTTCTGATGATTGAATATTGATATTTTTTGTCCAGTTTAGCTTAATGTGGTCACTTGATTGCTGTATTTATGGTATAACTTAATGTTATTACTTGTCTTCAGTTTCATTTAGCTCCATGTTTCTTTCTGTTTGGCAACTTGTCCGCAAGTTGGCATCTGGATGTTCAATTTCCAGCACATTCTTGAAGCTTCTATAAGGTTCCTACTTGTTCCATGAAGTTCTCTTTACTTACCCGAAACCCACTGAGTTGAGAAGTATATACTATGCCCACATCTATATGTGTGTGTATATGTATATTATATAAATTGTCTAGCCAAAACAAATCTTTCTAATGGGATGTAGTGTCCCCCAACCTTATGAGCCTATTTTAACATAGCCAAGTGACCCAAACTTTGGTCCACTGTACAATTTTTTTTATAAGGTAAAAGTATATATGAACAAAAAGGTCCAAAATGGTCGCTGTACACACGTGGTATACAGCAGCACAAAAATCATAAAGATAAAGTACTAAAAAAATATATATAGAAAGATGCATTAAAAACCAACTCTTTCCACTAAAAAAGTTTTCTTGCTAAACACCATCTTCCACACTGCTAAACACGATTTTCGATTGCTCTAGCACCAGCATCCCTCCAGCAACTGCCTTACAGAAAGAGGCATTACCTGTTCAACTCCAAAGAAGCTTAAACAATGACTCCACAATTCCAGTGCCACTGAGCAATTCAAAAGAAGATGATCCACTGTCTTTGCCTCAGCCCTATGCATCTCACAACAATTAGGCATAGCAAACTTCCTTTTCAATAAGTTGTATATAGTTAGGCACTTATTATATGTTGCTATACAAGAAAAAGGCCACCCTCGGATGAACCATAGACACCCATAGTCTACTAGCTTGAAAATCTCCTCTTTGTTCCTCAATATTAGGCATTAAAAAAGGACTTGATTGAGAACCACCTACTGGTTTTTTTTTTTTCTCCAAAAAATCTTATCCTCAATATGCCCCTATTGATCTTTATTCCATAAAGCTGCTTAAAAGACTGCAACTCCAACAATCTCCCAATCAAGAAGATTTCTCCCAACAGAGGATGTTTCAACTCAAAGCCTCTCCTACCTATAACATGCTATCTGCAACCCTCATATTGTTGGAAATTGCAATCTCAAATAATCCTGAAAAAATCTCCTTCAAAGGCCACTCCCCGCATCATCTATCCTCTTAAAACTTTACTCTCGAGCCCTGTCCCACTTACAAGCTTATTTCCTTAATGAAAGTATTAAAACCCTCCATGATGGCTTTCTATAATCCCACTCTATAGCTTCCTCTAACCCCTCTACTCAAACCACCCCACCTCTTCATACCCGTACTTCTGTACTATTATCTGTCTCTATAGAGCCCCTCTCTTTACTGAAAACTCAATGGTCACTCCCAACAATGTGAGTCAAAAACCCAAACCCGCTTCCTTCCTAGGAAAACAAATCACTTACCAATTCACCAATTGGAACTTAGATTTCTCTCCCAAACCTGCCCACAGGAAGTCCCTCTGCAAATTTTCAGGTTTTCTTGCCACTGACATGGATATCTTGAATAAGGACATGGAATATGTTAGCATACTAGCTAAGGTGCTCTGAATCAGCATAATCTCCCCCTTCCTCCTTTATCTTCAAATATCCATTCTTCCAACCACTCTCTTCTCCACCCTTTTCACCACTGAATCCCACACTGCTGTAGCCTTGTATGAAACTCCCAAAGCCAAACCCAAATATTAATTAAGCAAACTTTCCTCAGTGCACTCCAAAATAGAGACAAATTACTCCATATTTCCATTGTTTCCCACTGAAACTAATTCACTCTTGTTCAAATTCATCTTCAACCCCAAACTGCTTTAAAACAAAGTAGTAAACATCTCAAATACCTCAACTGATTATTGCTTGCCAGCAAAACATCTCAAATATCATCTGCATACAGCTAATGTGAAACAGATTCCCTTCCTGGGTCATCTCTTCCCACATCAAATCCTTTAATAAAATTCTCCGAGGTCACCTTTTGAAGAAATTTGGTCAATACCAACATCAATATGTTCGAGACCTGGTGAACTAAAAACGAAGCTGTTGAGAAACAAGTCTCTATCCATTTCCTCCACCTTGCACCAAATCACATCCTTTCCAATAAATACAAGAAGAAGCTCCAGTTAACAAGATCATAAGATTTCTCCACATCTACTTTGCAAATCAAGGTCGACACCCTGAATCTTGAATCAATACATTCATTAGCTATTAGTACCATACAAAAATCTGTCTACCTTCAATAAAAACATTTTGTGACAATGAAACCACTTTGCCTACGACCTTTTAAGCCCTATTGCTAACACTTAAGACAAAATTTTATACAGTTACAACTAGGCTAATGGGAGATAATCCTAGATGTCCACTAACTCTTATTTATTTTGGTATAAAGGCTATAAAGGTGGCATTCAACCTTTTTTCAAATTTACCTTCTTAAAAAAATTCTCTCGTTGTTGCCAACAAATCCCTTTACCAAATGCCAACATTTTTTTTTAAAAAAAATGCCATTGTGAAACCATTAGTCCTAGAACTTTATCATCATTCAAACTTTTTAGTACCTCTAAAATTTCAACCTCTCCCCATGGTCTTTGTAGCCATATTGTTGCCTCCTCACTATGTAGCAAACTCAATTCGATCTAACAAGGCCATCTAGAAACGCCTTTCACAAAAAGATTTTTAAAGAAATTGTCCACTTGACCGGTAATAGCTTCCTTCTTCTCTTCCAATCTACCATCTACTACTACTTCTCCAATAAAGTTTCGCCACCTATAAGGATTGTCCATTCTATTGCAAAATTATGTTCCCATCACTTTCTTTCAACTAGAGCTCCTTTAATTTCTACCCCCAATTAATCTCCAACATCAGTGTCATTCTTAAAAATTCTAATTTTTTTTTTTTGCCTCTTCCCAACGATCTTTTTCTTTCATTGACAAAGTGCCTCTCCCCTCTTCCTTCTTGTCTAGAGTAACAATCTCCTCTAGCTTCTTTGAATCTTCCACTTTGAAAACTCTCCTTTTAATCCCTTCATTTTGCTTTGCGAACACATAACTAGGAGAACCCTACCAAAAAAAAAAAAGAGTTCTACCATAATTCTATTGAGCCCACGAAGCGATCCACATTCAACCACATGTTTTCAAACCCAAAAAGTCCTCTACCATATCTCACCCTGTTTGTATCTGCCATAAGCAATCCACATTCAACCACATGCACTTAAATGATACTATAAATAACCTAATTTTCGCATAAACTTTCACAAACATTCTTAAATCCCTCATAGCCTCTATGCTCTCTAAGGACACTAATTTCTCTTAACAGCATTTGAACACATTAAAGTCTCTTGGATCATTAAATATAACAGTATAAACACGATACCAAGGCAAACCCATGGAAATACCCTTTATCGATGGATGATGGGGGCGACACTCCTTAATGTTCATTGATTTTTCTTTCACTAGTATTAGACAAATAAAAATAATTTTCAACCTTCCTAAAAGAAAACCATTGTAAATCCATCTTGGCACAAGGCTTCATTGCCATTCAAGCTCCTCACATCTTCTCAAACTACCTCTTATTGTTTTTGTGCGAACCATAAACACCAACATCCATTCCATTCGAATGCAAACATTTATGAACTTACACAATACTATAAACAACCTAATTTTGACATAAACTTTACATTCTTTGAATCCCAAATTATTACCACGACTCCAATAGCATATCAACTCTTCCCAGTCGATGGAACCTACAAAATCCCTCATAGACTTTGTCTTCTAGAGACACTAAATTCTCGTTACAGAATTTACACACATTAAAGCTCCCAGCAAAAGCCAAGGTAGATTGCTTTAACTAGTTATTTCATCCAACTCCTCCCATAATTGTCCTCCTATTTTTTATGTGCAAACCATAAACACGTAGATTGCTTTAACTATTTATTTCCTCCAACTCCTCCCATAATTGTCCTCTTATTTTTTATGTGCAAACCATAAACACCAACACCCATTCCATTCCATTGCAAACATTTATGAACTTACATAATACTATAAATCATCCAATTTTTACAAACTTTTACAAACATTCTTGAATCCCAAATTATTACCAACCCTCCAGCCAATCCCCTAGCCCACAAACTCAACCAAATCAAATCATCTCCCCTTTGCCCATGAGATCTCTAATCACTACTTTCTCAATATTTACAACCTTTGTTTCTTGTAAAATCATTATATTATCTTTCCAACGCTTACCAAATCCTTTAATCCCCATTTTTCTCAATTTTTTTTTTTTCCCTTTTGCACTTAATCTTTGCATGGTCCATGAGAGAATCCTCTTTTAAACTAAATCAATGAAGAACATCTCCCTCTCCTCTACCACTCCACTCCTATTCTTCCATTCCTTATTCCATTATAATTAATTGAATTATTCAATCTCCTTAATTCTCTTTACATCTTCCCAAATACCATCTACCACAGCTAATTGGGCTTGGCGACCCACGTCCTTGTCCATTTTTTTTTTCAACTACAGCAAAAACTATCATCACTTCCTCTCAAAAGCCCTCCTATTATAGCCCAAAAATTTAATACTTGTTTTTTTTTTTAGCTCAAAACAAAGCGACAACACATAACTGAATCATAACAATATAGAAGATGTGAAATAAATCCTCTTTTTTTCCTTCTAACACCCATAGTAAATCCTTGTATAAAATATTATGGCATCATCTTATAAAGAAATTTGCTATGTACATCCATTATAATGATAATAAAAAAACGGACAACAGATCTCTTTGCCTAAGCCCCTTCTAATTTATGAAAATTCCATGAGGCCTCCAGTTTACCGTTTACCATAACTGAAAACATGGTTGTTGCGATGCGAGTCTCCATTTATTTCCTCTATAAATACAATAAAAACTTCTAATTTACATGATCATAATAAGATTTGTTCGCATCAAGTTACAAATTATACCAAGAACACCACTCCTTTTCCTCGAGTTAACACATTCATTAGCATTTAACACAACATCCAAGATTTGTTTATAATTAACGAAGTCATTCTGTGATGAGAAAAACCAGATCATGAATGTTTGGAATCCATATTATGATCTTGCCTACTACTTTTAACCTTGAAACAAAACATATATGCCACTATTTTATAAACACTTTCCACAAGTTGATGGGGCAATAATCAATAATCATTCAAACACTTGTTTCCATTACGTGTCCCATCCATCAAAACTTTCCCTATGAAATTCTACCTTCTACTAGCATTAACCATTCTATGGATATAGTTTGTATTCAAGTCCCCATCTTTTAACTAGAATTTTTTTAACTTCCGCATCCAATTGATTGCCTCTCATGAAGCAAACTTTAGAAATTCCTTCTTTAACTCCTTTGTCCTTACCCTTTCGTACATGGACAAACTGCCCTTATATCCTCTTCCACTTAATCCAAATTGCTAATTTCCTCCAACACTCTCTATTTGTCTTCCACTCTGCCAAAGACCTCATTGTTCCACTTAGCAAACTCTCCCTTTAGGGACTTTAACTCATTCACAAACACAACTTGGAGGCCTAGAAAAGAGAGAATTCCATCGCCCTTGGACCAATCCTATAAAGCTTTACAATTTTAGTCGCATATTTTCAAATTTAGAAGGCCCCTTTCCATGATTAGAGTACGAATTGGGCAGTACTAATTGTTCTATCCTTGGAAAGTTTTCCTCTCAAGATGAAGAAATTAAAGCTTTATCCAATCTATATATTGTTGGTGTCTCTTGATTATTCAACCATGTGTACGGTCACTTCCAATGCCAATTAAGTAACTCATTCTAGCTAATGCAAACCCTTCATAACATCTCAGTATACCAAGCACCTTAACTTTTTCTAAAGGCATTTGACCACACTAAAATCCCCAACCATATATCAAGGTACACTGCTCCCTCATTTTATTCCTCCCAACTCTTCTGATAATTTTCCTCCTCCATTGCTTATCTTCAGACCATAAACACCAGTCAATATCCAATTCATTCCAATACAAGCATCTATGAAATTACGTGATACAATAGACCTCCTTTTCTCATCTACTTTCACAAACACTATTGTTTCCCAAGTAATTACAACTTCTCCAGCTGATACGCTAAACTCAATCCAATCAAAACATTTCCCCCACAACTCCCGCTAAATAAAAAAGGGATCTCACATCACCTAATTCCCGATACTTGCTATCTTTGTTTCTTATAAAACCATTATATCAACCTTTCACCCCTCAACAATCCCTTTAATCACCATTGTTTTCCCCATCACATTTAATCCTTGTTAATTGAACTTGGAAACCCCGTCAATATTGTTCTATAAAGCATCATCACTTCCGCATCAAAGCCCATGTAAGATACCACACAATTTTACTAAACCCCTCTATTCTTTTTAGCACCCAATCAAAACAAAGCAACAGAACACAATTGCGTCATTATCATATAGCAAATGTGAAATAGACCTTATTCCCTTTACCACCAATTGTAAAAATAAGATATAAAATTTTTAATGCCGACTTGGCTGAGCAAAAGTTTGTTAGGCACCTAGATCACAATGACAAACAAAAAAAAGGAATAATAGACCTCCTTGGCTGAGCCCCCTTGAACTTCTAAAAAATCCATGAGGCATCCCATCAACCATTACTAAGAACATGGCAACTAAGATACACATCCCTGTCCATTTCCTCCACCTAGCTCAAAATACAATCCTCTCAAATAAAGACAAAAAAGAAAAAAAAAAAAAAAAGAATTAACAAGTCGCATAATAATAAGCTTTCTCCGTATCCAGTTTTCAAACTAAACCCAAAGATCTACTACTTTGCCTTCTCAAAATGCTAGTTAGTAACTAGCTCAACATCCAATATCTATCTATCTTTTACGAAGGCATTTTGTGATGATGAAACCACCATTCCCACTACTTTTTTTAAAAAACTTTGCACACTTCACCCTATTTTATACACACTTCCAACAAGGAAGAAGGGGTGATAATCCTTAATGTCGACAGATTCTTCTTTCTTTATTATCACATAAATAAAAGTAGCATTAAAACTCTTCCCAAACCTTCCTTCCTAAAAAAACAAAACTCACCCATTGTTGCCATCAAATCTTCCATTACTCTGTCAACAATCCGAAAAGAATCCCATTGTAAGCTTCATCATCATTCAAGTTTTTCACAGCTTCTCAAGCTTCCTCACTGTTTCTGTTCAAACTTTAAACACCAACACCTATAATTTCACTGCAACCATTTATGAACATACACGATAAGATAAACGACCCAATTTTTGCATAAACTTTCACACAAACATTCTGGAATCCAAAATTATTACCACCCCTCCAACAGCGTGCCAACTCTCCCCCATTAATGGAACTTGCAAAGCCCCTCTCATAGCCTCTAAAGGGCACTAATTTCTCGTAACAACTTTTGAACACATTAAAGTCTCTCACCACATACCAAAGTACAATGCCCTGTCTTTTTATTTCCTCTAATTCTTCCCATAACTGTACTCTCATCGTTTATGTGCAAATCATAAACACCAACATCCATTCCATTCCATTACAAACATTTATGTACATGATACTATAAACCACCCAATTTTCTAAAC
Source organism: Hamamelis virginiana (assembly GCA_017140935.1). NCBI lineage: Eukaryota > Viridiplantae > Streptophyta > Magnoliopsida > Saxifragales > Hamamelidaceae > Hamamelis > Hamamelis virginiana. Next base: position 1,235,207 of record JAESVK010001274.1, read on the forward strand.
AACTTTCACTAACATTTTTGAACCTCAAATTATTACCACCCATCCCGCCGATCCCTAGCCCACACCTCAACCCCATCAAACCATATCCCTTTCCCCCAAGAGATCTTTAATCACCTCTTTCTCGATATTTACCATTTTTGTTTCTTGTAAAACAGTTATATTAACTTTTTAAAGCTTACAAACCCTCTAATCCCCATTTTTCTCACTCACACATCATTTAAACTCAATCAATGAATCAATGAAAAACAATTCCCACCCCTCTACCACTACACTCCTATTCCTCCATTCCTTTTCCTTCAATTAACACACTTGTTAGCATTTAACACACCATCCAAGATCTATCCATCTTTAACAAAGTCATTTTGTAATGTGGAAACTATCTTGCCTACTTTTCTTTTAACCTACCATCAACACTTTTGCCACTATTTTATACACACTTCCAATAAAGTTGATTGGGCGATAATCATTAATCTCCCAATTCTTCTTTTATAATGCAGATAAAGTAGCATCCAAACTCTTTTCAAACTTTCCTATAAAAAAATAAAATAAAAAAAAATCTCTGCCATCAAATCTCCTTGCGTGTCAACATTGTTTAAAGAAAGCCATTGTAAATCCATCTGGACAAAGGGCTTTGTAGCTATTCAAGCTACTCACAGCTTCTGAGACTTCCTCTTTTGTCCACAATCTTTCCAACCAATTTGATTACACCTCATTGATAATTGAGAACTCCATCCCATTAGATCCCAATCTTCTAGTAGCCTTGGCCTAAAAAATTTAGAAAAAATAAAATAAAATTGACCACCTTCATTACTATGCAATACACATCCCCATTAAGTGTCTCATCCATCAAAACTTTGCCAATGGAATTCTACCTTCTATTAGTATTAGCCATTTGTGGATACAATTTGCATTCAAGTCCCCACCTTTCGACTAGAGTTCTTTTGACTTCTACCTCCAATTAATCTCCTCCAATTAAGTAAATTTTAGAAATTCCTTCCTATACTCCTTCGTCCTCACAATTTCTTATATGGACGAACTGGCCCCATGTCCTATTCTTTTAATTCAAATTGCTAATTTCCTCCAACATTCTGTGTGTTTTCCATTCTGCGAAAGGCCTCATTGTTTCACTTAGCACGCTCTCCTTTAGAGACTTCAACATATTCACAAACACATAACTTCGAGTGCCTAGAAAAGTGAAAGAATTCTACCACCCTTAGAATAATTCCACAAAGCCTTCCACTTTTAGCCACATTCAAGTCTAAAAGGACCCCTTCCATCCCTCAATCTTTTCGTGTCTACCAAAATAAGTGCATGATCAGAGCACGAATTGGGCAGTACTAATTGTTTTCCTGCCAAAGCTTAGAAAATAAAGCTTTATCTAATCTAGACATTGCCGGTGTCTCTTGATTATTTGACCATGTGCACAAGCACTTCCAAAGCCAGATCAACTCATTTCTGTTAATTCAAACTGGAGACTCCTTACAGCCTCTATGTATGCGAAGCACCATACTTTTTCCTAAAGGAATTTGACCTCAACCATATCAAGGTACATTACTCCATCTTTTTATTCCTTCAATTCTTCCCATTATTTTAGTTTCTCATTCTTTCTATTCAGACCACAAACGCCTATTAACATTCATTTCATTCCATTGCAAACATTTATGAACTTGCTTGATGCTATAAGCCACCTCATTTTTCTCACCTACTTTCACAAACACTATTGTACCCAAAAAATTACCTATTCTCCCAACAATCACCTAGCCCACAACTCAACCTAATCAAACCATCTTCGCCCCCCCCCCCCCGTCCCCCCCCCCCCCCAAAAAAAAAAAAAAAAACCTTGAATCACCTACTTATCAATAGTTGTTATCTTTGCTAAACCAAATATCAACTTTTCACCCCTTAACAATTCCTTTAATCACCATTTTTTTTCTCGCATTTAATCCTGGCACAATCCATGAAAGAATTCTCATTTTGACTCAATCAATGAAGAACATCTCCCTCTCCTCTACACCACTACTCCTATCCCTTCATTCCTTGTCCTATTATAATTAATGGAACTTTGCAAACTCCTTAATTCTCTCCGTCATCTTCGAACTGGCCTATTACTCTTGTTAATTGGACTTATAAATCCCATCATCCTAAATCTTTTATCTAATGCAACAGAAAGCATCATCACTCCCTCTTCAACGCATATGTAAGACACCCCAACAATTTACTAAACCCCTTTATTCTTTTTAGCATCCAAAGAAAGCAAAGCAACAAAATAACTATGAAGTTAGCATATAATAGATGTGAAATAGACCCTCTCTTTCTCTCAACCATCAATAGTAAATCCTTGTATTAAACTTTTAAAGTCGCCTTGCCTGAGTAGAAATTTACTAGGTATCTCTATCAAAATGATAAATAAAAACAAACAATAGATCTCTTTGCCTGAGCCCCTCAAATTTTTGAAAAATCCACGAAGCCTCTTGTTTACCAATACTGAGAACATGGCAACTAAAATACACCTTCCTATCCATTTCCTCCACCTAGCTCAAAATCCAATCCCCTCAAACAAATGCAATAACATTTTCTAATTTAAAAGATCATAAGCTTTCTAAATATCCAATTTGCAAATTAAACCCGAAGAACCACTCCTCTGCCTTGAGTCAAAACACTCACTAGTAATTAACACCACATCAATATCTATCTATCATTTACAAATGAATTTTATAATGAGGAAACCAATGCCCTACTTCGTTTAAACTTGTACACTTCACCTTATGTCATATGTACCTTCAAAAAGGATAATGGGGTGATAATCCTTAACGTCCTCCGATTCTTCATTTTTTGGTAATAAGCAAATAAAAATAGCATTCTTTTTTTGGTTAACAAATAAAAATAGCATTCAAACTCTTCTAAAACCTTTTAAAAAATAATAATTAAAAAATCAAATCATCATTTACTCCACGTCAACATTGTCTAAAGAAAGCATTTGTAGATCCATCATAGCGCAAGGCTTCGTAGCAATTAAAGCTTCACATAGCTTCTAAAATTTCCTCGTGTCCATTAGTTTTCCAACAAATTTGCCACACTTCTTTGATAGTTGAGAACTCCATCACATCTACACCAACCATCTTGTAACCTTGTCATCAAAAGTTCTTCTTTAAAAAAAAAATTGAACACATTCCTTGCTATGGCGACCCCTTCTCCCCTTTCAATGTCCAATCCACCACAACTTCTTCAATGAAATTCAACCTCCTATTAGCATTAGCCAATTTGTGGAAATACTGTGTATTTCCATCCCCACCAGTTTGTGGAAATGCTTTTTAACCTTGTACACTTCCTCCTATTTTTACAAACTTCAAATAAGGCTGATGGGGCGATAATCTTTAACATCCAAATTCTTCTTTTCTTGGTATTAGGCAAATAAAAGTAGCATTCAAACTCTTTTCAAACCTTCGTTAAAAAAAATCAACAAATCCTACTTTACTCCAAGTCAACATAGTTAAAAGAAAGCCATTGTAAATCCATCTTGACCAAAGCATTCATAGTCCTTCAAGCTTTGCACAGCTTCTCAAATTTTCCTTGTGTTCATTAGTTTTCCAACAAATTTACATTCACCTCTTTAATAGTTGAGAACTCCATCACATCTACACCGATATTCTTGTAGCCTCGTCCTCAAAAAGTTCTTTTACAAAAATTGAACATAATCCTTGCTATGGCACCACTTCCTGCCCTTTCAAAGTCCAATCCACCAAAACCTTTCCAATGAAATTCAACCTTCTATAAGCATTAGCCATTTTGTGGAAATACTTCGTATTCCTATCCCCGCCAATTTGTCGAATTACTTTTTAACCATGTACACTAAACCCCATTTTTTACACTTCCAAGAAGTATGATAGGGGTGATAATCCTTAACGTCCATTGATTCTCCTCTCATTGGTATTAGGAAAATAAAAGTAGCATTCAAAGTCTTTAGAACTTGCAAAAAAAAAAAAAATCACCAAATCTTTCTTTACTACACATCAACGTTGTTAAAAAAAAAAAGCATTTGTAAATGAATCTTGAGCCAAGGCTTCGAAGAGAATCAAGCTTCACACAGCTTCTAAAATTTCCTCATGTCCATTAGTTTTCCAACAAAATTTGCCTCCACCACTTTGATACTGGAGAACTCAATCACATCTACACTCATCTCCTTTTAAAAAAGTTTTATACATACCTTGCTATTGTACCCATTCCTCCCCTACCCTTTCAATATCCAATCCACCAGAACTTTTCCAAAGAAATTCACTTTTTTATTAGCATTAGCCACATTGTGGAAATACTTTGTAGTCCTATCCCCACCATTTTGAGAAAATTCTTTTTAACCTTGCACACTTCATTCTATTTTTTACAATCTTCCAATAAGAATGATGGGGCGATAACCCTTGATCCACTTTCTTCTTCTTCCTCGGTATTAGGCAAATAAAAGTAGCATTAAAAGTCTTTTCAAACATTCCTAAAAAAACATAAAATGCTACGTTACTCCAAGTCAATGTAGTAAAAAGAAAGAAATTGCAAAATCCAGCCTGACCAATGGCTTCGTAGCCATTCAAGCTTCGCACAACTTCCAAAATTTCCTCTTGTTTCCATTAGTTTTCTAACAAATTTGCCTCCACCTCTTTGATGGTTCAGAAGTCAATCACATCCACACCATTCTTCAAGTTCTTTTACAAAAATTGAACATAATCCTTTCTATGGCACCCCTTCCTACCCTTACAATGTCCAACCCACACAAGTTTTTCCAATGAAATTCAACCATCTACTAGCATTAGCCATATAGTGTAAATACTTTGTATTCATATCCCCACCATTTTGTACAAAAACTTTTTAACCTTAAATACTTCACCCGATTTTTTAAACATTTCCAATAAGGATGATGGGGTAAAAATTATAACGTCCATTGATTTTTCTTTCTTTGGCATGAGGCAAATAAAAGTAGGCATTCAAAACATCTTAAAAAAAAATCAATTGTTCCTTTACTCCAGGTGAACGTTATTAAAAAAAGCTATTGTAAATCCATCCAGACCCAAGGCTACGTAGCTATTTGAGCTTCGCACAACTTCTCAAATTTCCTCATGTGGATTAGTTTTCCAACAAATTGACCCCTACCACTATTATTGTTAAGAACTCTATCATATCTACAACGATTAGGCTCGTCATCAAAAAGTTCTTTTACAAAAATTGAACACAATCCTTACTATGGCACCCTTCACTTAGCATTAGCAAATTTGTGGAAATACTTTGTACTCCTTTCCCCACCAGTTTGTGGAAAAACTTTTTAACCTTGTACACTTCACCCTAAAAGTAGCATTCAAACTCTTTTCAAACTTATCAAAGAAAAAATCATCAAATCCTTCTTTACTCCACGTAAATGCACTTAAAATAAAGCCATTGTAAATCCATTTTAACCCAAGGCTTCATAGCCATTCAAGCTCTGCCCAGATTCTCAAATTTTCACTTGTGCCCAATAGTTTTCCAATAAATTTACCACCACCTCTTTCATGGTTTAGAACTCCATCACATATAAACCGATTAGGCTTGTCCTCAAAAAGTTCTTTTACAAAAAATGAACACAATCCTTGCTATGGCACCCCTTCCTACACTTTCAATTTCCAATCCACCAAAACTTTCCAAATGAAATTCAATGTACTATTAGCATTAGCCATTTTGTGGAAATACTTTGTATTTCTTGTTAGGTATACCATGTGTATATGTTGGCTAATTCGACTGACAAAAGCCAGTGTCTGTGATTGAACTCAAGCCAGTAATCCCTGAAAGATCAGTGACTACATCAAGCTCGAAAGTAACGCAACTTCTCGTTAATATCAAGTGCTCAAGCTTGTTATGTATTCCGTTTTGGTTTAAATTCCTAGGAAGGTAAGTTCGACTTAGTTCCTAGGTTGGCAATATGACCATAGGTGATTTAAAGTGCCCCATTCACCTAAGTATGATCCTTATTTGCACATAGGTCTTTTTCCATTGAAAAATAATTAAAATTGGCCTATGTCACATTTTGGATCGATCCGGAATTTTTGGTAGGATCGATCCTATTTGTGAACTGCAGAATGGGATCGATCCAGCTTTCGTGCCCGGATCGATCCTAGATGCAGAGGAC
>JAESVK010001274.1:1266348-1287484 GCA_017140935.1 Hamamelis virginiana
CTAATCTCAAGAGTATGGGTCTTTCTTTGTATCTCGTAAATATAATTTTTGTGGAGAAAACTATTGATCTCTACTAATTATATTTTGGGAAACAATTATAATAGAATGTGCATGCATTACATCAACATGCATTCCTAAGCAATCTGTTCCATACTCTAGCATATAGACTTCGGAAAATACTTTGTTGGCCAAGTAATAGCAGTCAAACGACATCACCGACCCAAGTCTCCAAGCGATATGTATTCTAAAGAATACTCTTTGGTATGAAGAGATTTAGCCAACTCTAAAGAGCAATGAAGTCTCAAAGGTCCGAGAAAATTTGGAGCTTCTAAGTCTCAAACACATGTTTCAAAGTTCAAGACTTAAGCTGTGGAAATACTTGTAATGTTTGTATATTCCAGATGTAAATACCATTTACTACCACTGTACACCTGATTATGATTTGTATAAAAATCAAGTACCAGGTAAATCATACTTTATGTAATAATTGTAATTTCACAATTTTCAAGTATTTCTACCGTAATTAATTATGATGTGTAATCTTAATAGATTACTAATGATTCATACTAGAATCGTTCCCATATATATATCACTAATGATTCTACAGGAATCATAATCACATAATTATACATCTTCTCTACCAAAGCAACAAGATTTATACTCATTATAATATACCATCACTCAGGTATTATACGTATTTCATTTCCATACAAATATCCATACACAAACATCATACATATATATATACACACATATATATGTATACACATACATTTGCCCTAATCCTCATCTCTAGTAAAGTTACTATGACTCTACTTTATCAGGGTCAGAAGGCTCTGAATCATCACTACCTTTAGTGGGTGAACTCACCTCCCCCTCAGGTTCAGACATCTCGGTCCAAACCTGAAGTTACAGATATCACAACTCAGTAATCTATTTATGGACAATGTTTCTCTTTCGTGACTAGTACTCAATCAACCAAAAGCTCTGATACCAAAAATTCTCTCTTATTTTTCCTTCCCTCTTCTCCGACTCTTCCCCCTTTTCTTTCTGAAGACTCCCCTCCTCTTCTTATATCTCTCTTTCCCCCTTCTTTCTCTCTTCTCTCTCTCCTCACTCATTGCCGACAACCCTCACTCATTAGCTTCTTTCTTTCCTCTCTCCCTTTCTTTCTTTCCTTTTCCTTTCTTTTTCCTTCTTCTCTCTCCCTTTCCTTTCTCTCTTCTCTCCCGACAACCCCTCCCAAGATTCCCCACTCACTTCCCCTCTTATCTTTTCTTTTTCCCATTAGCTTGTCTCCCCTATCATCTCCCATTCTATATTATATATATATATATATATATATATAGACAAGGGTGGGGGAGGGGAGATAAGAAAAGGAGGGAAGATAAGGGTGGGGGAGGGGAGTCTTGAGAATTGTCGGGAGAGAAGAGAGAAAGGAGGGGGAAAGAGAGAGAGAAAAGAAAAAGAAGAAAGAAAAGAAAGAAAGGGAAAGAAAAAAAAAAAGTGTTGTCGGCAATGAGTGAGGGAGAGAAGGGAAGATAAAAGGAGAGGATAAGAGAGAAAGAGGGGGAAGAGTCGGAGAAGAGGAAAAAAAAGGAAAAATAAGAGAGAAGAAAAGAAAAGAAAGAGAAGGAGAGAAAAATGAGAAGCTAAGGGGAAGATGGAGCTGCACAAACGCAGAATACTCGGTAATATAATTGCATAATTCCGAGCTTAGTGAGGTGAGATAGTATTTCTATTTTGATTATATTTCAATTTTTTATATATACATTTTAGGTGCATGAGAGTATTATGAAATGCATTATTATGTCGGCAAGTGGTGGAGTAATGCATTATAATTGAAATGCATTATTGTGTCGGCAAGTGGTGGAGTAATGCATTATAATTGAAATGGAGTGAATGATTGATAATATATATATATATATATATATATATAGGGTGGGACCCGGGTGGGACCCACCATTTTGTTGTGTCTGTATATGTGTGTAGATATATATATAGTGGTGGGGGAGGGGAAAGTTGTCGGGGAGGGGAAGTTTAGGAAGAAGAAGACAAGTTAAGGGGGTGGGTGAGAAAAGGAGAAGAGAGAAAAGAAAGGGAGAGAGGAAAGAAAGAGAAAAAAAAAGAGGGTTGTCGGCAGAGAAAAGAAGAAAGAAAAGAAAGAGTGAAAGGGAGGGTTGTCGGGGCAATGAGTGAGGGAGAGAAGGGAAGATAAAAGGAGAGAGAGCTCAGAAGAAAGGGGGGAGTCGGAGAAGAGGAGAAGGAAAAATAAGAGAGAAGAAAAAGAAAAGAAAGAGAAGGAGAGAAAAAGGAGAAGCTAAGGGGAAGATGGAGCTGCACATTTACATGTAAGTTTTATAACAATTATGTGATTATGATTGTAATATACTAAATGGATGTTTTTGGAATTTGAGTACATTACGGGACTGTACTCAGGATACAAACTAGTACTCAGCGCTATCTTTAATTGTTGAGATGTTGAAAAAAAAAAAAATATTTAAAGACTTCCGCACGCGTATTTTGAAAAACTGTGTTAATTTTAAAAAAGAAATTACTCAAAAGATAAGCGCTTGGTGTTTTATGTCACTGTGGCATTTTCGCATAGGGGTAACCCTGTGTGGGGTGTTACACATAACTTCTCAAATTCCCTCATGTCCATTAGTTTTCTAACAAATTTACATCTATCTCTATTATTGTTGGGAACTCCATCACATCTACACCGATTAGGCTCGTCCTCAAAAAGTACTTTTAAAAAAATTGAATACAATCACATCTACACCCTTTTCTAATTTTGTAATGTCCATTTCACCACAACTTTTCCTATTAAATTCAACCTTCTATTAGCATTAGCCATTTTCTGGAAATACTTTCTATTCCTATCCCCACCAGTTTGTGGAAAAACTTTTTAACCATGTACACTTCACCCTATTTTTTAAACACTTCCAAAAAGGATAATGGGGCAATTACCCTTAACATCTAGCGAATCATCTTTTCATGGTATTAGGCAAATAAAAGTAGCATTCAAACTATTTTCAAACCTTTCTAAGAAAAAAAATCATCACATCCTTCTCTACTCCACATCAATGTAGTTAAAAGAAAGCCAATGTAAATACATCGACACAAGGCATCATAGCCATTCAACCTTAGCACAGCTTCTCAAATTTTCACACGTGCCAAATAGTTTTCCAATAAATTTACCTCCACCTCTTTCATAGTTGAGAACTCCATCACATCTACACCGATTAGGCTCATCCTCAAAAAGTTCTTTTACAAAAGTGAACACAATCCATACTATGGCACCCCTTCCTACCCTTTCAATGTCCAATCCAGCAAATCTTTCTTAATGAATTTCAACATTCTATTAGCATTAGACATTTTTTTTGGAAATACTTTATATTTCTATCCCACGATTTTGTGGAAATACTTTCTAATCATATACTCTTCACCATATTTTTTACACATTTCCAATTAGGAGGATGGGGTGATAATTAATCCATAACATCCACTGATTATTCTTTCTTTGTATTGGGCAAAATAAAGTAAAATTCAAACTCTTTTCAAACTTTCCTAAAAAAAATCATCAAATCCTACTTTACTTCACGTTAAGGTACTTAAATAAAAGCCATTATAAATCCATCCTGCCAAAGGCTTTGTAGCCCTTCCAACTTCGCAATGCTTCTCAAATTTCCATTCATGTCCATTAGTGTTCTAACAAATTTGCCTCCACCTCTTTGATAGTTGAAAATTCCAACTTGTCTACACCGATCTTCTTTTAGACTTTTACTAAAAACGTTCTTTCAAAAAAATTGAATACAATCCTTCCTATGGAATCCCCTCCTCCCCTTTCAATGTCCAATCCACCACAATTTTCCCAATGAAATTCAACCTTGTATTAACATTAGCCATTTTGTGAAAATACTTTTGTATTCCTATACCCACCATTTTCTACAAATACTTTTTAACCTTGTACACTTATCCCAATTTTTAACACACTTCTAATAAGGATGATGTGGAAATAATCCCTAACGTCCATTGATTCTTCTTTCTTTGGTACAAGGAAAATAAAGGTAGCATTCAAAATCTATTCAAACCATCTTTAAAAAATCAAATCTTTCCTTACTCATAGTCAATGTTTTTTAAAAAAGCAATTGTAAATCCATCCGGATCCAAAGCTCTGCAGCAATTCGAGCATTGTACAACTTCTCAAATTTCCTCATGTCTATTAGTTTTCTAACAAATTTACATCTACCTCTATTATTGTTGAGAACTCCATCATATCTATACCGATTAGGCTTGTCCTCAAAAAGTACTAGAAAAATTGAACACTGCCCTTGCTATGGCACTCTTTTCTACACTTGCAATGTCCATTCCACTACAACTTTTCCAACGAAATTCAACATTCTATTAGTATTAGCCATTTTGTGGAAATAATCTGTATTCCTATCCCCCACCAGTTTGTGGAAAAGCTTTTTAACCTTGTACACTTCACCCTATTTTTTACACACTTCCAAAAAGAGTGATTGGGCGATAACCCTTAACGTCCAACGATTCTTCTTTCCTTGGTATTAGGCAAATAAAAGTAACATTCAAACTCTTTTCAAACCATTCTAAGAAAAAAATCATCAAATCCTTCTATACTCCACGTCAATGTAGTTAATAGAAAGCCATTCAAGTTTTGCACAGCTTCTAAAATTTTCACTTGTGCCCATTAGTTTTCCAATAAATTTACCTCCACCTCTTTCATAGTTGAGAATTCCATCACATCTACACTGATTAGGCTCGTCCTTAAAATTTTCTTTTACAAAAATGAACACAATCCTTGGCATGCCACCCTTTCCTACCCTTTCAATGTCACAATCCAGCACAACTTTCTCAATGAATTTAAACTTCCTAATAGCATTAGCCATTTTGTGGAAATACTTCATAATTCTATCCAACGAGTTTGTGGAAATACTTTCTAACCTTATACACTTCATACTTTTTTACACACTTCCAATTTGGACGATGGGGTGATAATCCATAACGTCAACTGATTATTTTTTCTTTGTATTAGGCAAACAAAAGTAGCATTTAAACTCTTTTCAAACCTTTCTAATAAATTATCAAATCCTACTTCACTCCATGTCAATGTACTTAAATGAAAGCCATTGTAAATCCATCCTAACCAAAGGCCTTGTAGCCCTTCAAACTTCTCAAATTAAAATCAAAGGTTTCTTTATTCACAGTTAACGTTGTTCAAAAAAGCTAACGTAAATCCATCCGAACCCAAGGCTTCGAAGCTATTTAATCTTTGAACAACTTCTCAAATTTCCTCGGGTCTATTAGTTTCCTAACAAATTTTCATCTACCTCTATTATTGTTGAAAACGCCATATCTATACCGATTAGGCTCGTCCTCAAAAGGTTTTTTTACAAAAAAAGTACACAATCCTTGCAATGGCACCACTTCCTACCCTTTCAATGTCCAATCCACCACAACTTTCCCAATGAAATTCAAACTTTATTAGCATTAGCCATTTTGTAGAAATACTTCATATTTCTATCCGACGAGTTTGTGGAAATACTTTCTAATCTCATACACTTCACCATATTTTTTACACACTTCTAATTAAGAGGATGGGGTGATAATCCATAACGTCAACTGATTATTTTTTCTTTGTATTAGGCAAACAAAAGTAGCATTTAAACTCTTTTCAAACCTTCCTAATAAAATCATCAAATCCTACTTCACTCCATGTCAATGAAAGCCATTGTAAATCTATCTTGACCAAAGGCTTTGTAGACCTTCAAGCTTCGCATAACCTCCCAAAGTTCCATCCGTGTCCATTAGTTTTCCAGCAAATTTGTCTCCACCTCTTTGATAGTGGAGAACTTCATTATGTCTACAATGATCTTCTTCTAACCTTATCCTCAAAACATTATTTCAAAAAAATTGAATACATTCCTTCCTATAGAATCCCCTCCTCCCATTTCAATGTCCAATCCACCGCAACTTTCCCAATGAAATTCAACCCCTATTAGCATTAGCCATTATGTGGAAATACTTTGTATTCCCATCCCCACCATTTTCTGAAATACTTTTTAACCTTGTATACTTCACTCTAGTTTTTACGCACTTCCAATAAGAATGATGGGGCTATAATCCTTAACGTCTACTCATTCTTCTTTCCTTGGTTTTGGGCAGATAAAAGTAGCATTCAACTCTTTTGATACCTTCCAAAGAAACCATCTTCTTTTCAAGCCATTGTAAATCTATCTTGACCCAAACTTCGTAGCCATTCAAGTTTAGCACAACTTCTTAAATTTCCTCTTGTTTCCATTAATTTTCCAACAAATTTGCCTCCACCTCATCGATAGTTAAGAACTCCATTACATCTACACTGATCTTCAAGTTCTTTTACAAAATTTGAACATAATCCTTGCTATGACACCCCTTCCTACCCTTATCCGATCCAAACAAAATTTTCCAATGAAATTCAAACTTCTATTAGAATTATCCATTTTGTGTAACTACTTTGTATTCCTATAACCACCATTTTGTACAAATACTTTTTAACCTTATACACTTCACCCTATTTTTTACACTTTTCTAATAAGGATGATGGGGCAAGAATTCTTAACATCCATTGATTCTTCTTTCCTTGGTAAGAGGCAAATAAAAGTAGCATTCAAAATCATTTCAAACCATCTTAAAACAAAAAATAAAAAAATAAATCTTTCTTTATTCCAAGTCAACGTGGTTAAAAAAAAAAAAGGCTATTGTAAATCCATCCGGACCCAAACCTCCGTAGCTATTCGAGCTACGGACAACTTCTCAAATTTCCTCATGTCGATTAGTTTTCCAACAAATTTACCTCTACCTCTATTATTGTTGAGAGCTCCATCATATCTATACCAATTAGGCTCGTCCTCAAAAAGTTCTTTTACAAAAATTTAACATAATCCTTGCTATGGCACCTTTTCTACCATGGAAAAGTCCATTACACCACTACTTTTCCAATCAAGTTCAACTTTCTATTAAAATTAGCCATTTTGTGGAAATACTTTGTATTCCTATCCCCACTAGTTTGTGGAAAAACTTTTTAACCTTATACACTTCACCCTGTTTTTTAGACACTTCTAAGAAGTATGATGGGGCGATAACCTTTAATGTCCAACAATTCTTCTTTCCTTGGTATGAGGCAAATAAAAGTAGGATTAACATTTTTTCCAAACTGTTTTAAGAAAAGAAAATCATCAAATCCTTCTTTACTCCATATCAATATAGTTAAAAAGAACCATTGTAAATCTATCTTGACCCAAGCCTACGTACCCATTCAAGCTCTACACAGCTTCTCAAATTTCACTTGTGCCCATTAGTTTTCCATTAAATTTACCTCCACCTCTTTCATAGTTGAGAACTCCATCACATCTACACCGATAAGGCCCGTCCTCATGAACACAATCCTTGCTATGGCATCCCTTCCTATCCTTTCAATGTCCAATCCACCACGATTTTCATAATGAAATTCAATGTTCGATTACCGTTAGCCATTTTGTGGAAATACTTCGTATTTCTATCTCTCGAGTTTGTAGAGATACTTTCTAATCTTATACACTTCACCATATTTTTTACACACTTCCACTTAGGAGGATGGGGTGATAATCTATAACGTCCACCAATTATTCTTTCTTTGTATTAGGCAAATAGAAGTATCATTTAAACTCTTTTCAAACCTTCCTAAAAAAAATCATCAAATCCTACCTTACTCCACGTCAATGTACTTAAATGGAAGCCATTATAAATCCATACTGACCTAAGGCTTTGTAATTCTCCAAGCTTCACACGACTTCTCAAATCCTTTTCATGTCCATTAGTTTTTTAACAATTTCAGCTCCACCCCTTTGATAGTTGAGAACTCCATCATGTGTATACCAATCTTCTTCTAACCTACTCCTCAAAATGTTCTTTTTAAAAAATTGAATACATTCCTTCCTATGGAATCTCCTCCACCCCTTTCAATGCCCAATCCACCACAACTTTCCCAATGAAATTCAACCTTCTATAATATTAGCAATTTTGTGGAAATACTTTGTATTCCCATCCCCACCATTTTGTAACATACATTTTAACCTTCTGTATTCACCCTATTTTTTACACACTTCCAACAAGGATGATGGGGCTATAATCCTTAATGTCCACTGATTCTTCTTTCATCGGTATTAGGCAAATAAAAGTAGCATACAACTCTTTTGAAACCTTCTTTAAGAAAACCATCGAATCTTCCTTTAAAGCAATTGTAAATCTATTTTGACCCAAAGCTTCGTAGCAATTCAAGCTTCATACAGCTTCTTAAATTTCCTCTTGTTTCCCTTAGTTTTCCAATAAATTTGCCTCCACCACTTCGATAGTTGTGAACTCCATTACATATACACCGATCTTCAAGTTCTTTTACAAAAATTGAACATAATTCTTACTATGGCACCCCTTCCTACCCTTACAATGTCCAATCGACAAAAACATTTCCAATGAGATTCAACCTTGTATTAGCATTATCCATTTTGTAGAGATACTTTGCATTCCTACACCTAATTTTTGGTACAATTACTATTTAACGATGTACACTTCAACCTATTTTTTACACACTTCCAATAAGGACGATGGGGCAAAAATCCTTAACGTCCATTGATTCTTTTTTTGAGGCAAATAAAAGTAGCATTCAAAATCTTTTCAATCCATCTTAAAAAAATAAATAAATAAACAAAAAATATTTCTTTACTCGGAGTCAACGTTGTTCAAAAAAGCTATTGTAAATCCATCCGGACCCAAGGCTCCATAACCATTTGAACTTCGCACAATTTCTCAAATATCCTAATATCCATTAGTTTTCTAAAAAATTTACATCAACCTCTATTATTGTTGATAACTCCATTATATCTATACCAATTAGGCTTGTCCTCAAAAAGTCCTTTTACAAAAATTGAACACAATCCTTGCTATGGCACCTTTTTCTACACTTGCAATGTCCATTCCACAACTTTTCAAATGAAATTCAACCCTCTATTAGCATTAGGCATTTTGTGGAAATACTTTGTATTCCTATCCCCACCAGTTTATGGAAGAACTTTTTAACCTTGTACACTTCACCCTATTTTTACACACTTCCAAAAAGGATGATGGAGCTATAACCCTTAACATCCAATGATTCTCCTTTACTTGGTATTAGGCAACTAAAAGTGGCATTCGAACTATTTTCAAACTTTCTTAAAAAAAAATCATCAAATCCTTCTTTACACCAAGTTAATGTAGTTTAAAAAAAAAAACCATCGTAAATCCATCCAGGCCCAAGGCTTCAAAGCAATTCATGCTTTGCACAATTTCTAAAATTTTCACTAGCGCCGTATAGTTTTCCAACAAATTTATCTCCACTTTTTTCTTAGTTGAGAACACCATTACATCTAAACTGATTAGGCTCGTTGTCAAAAGTTCTTTAACAAAAGAGGAACACAATCCTTGTTATGGCACCCCTTCTCACCCTTTCAATGTACAACCCAACACAACTTTCCCAATGAAAATCAATGTTATATTAGCATTAGCCATTTTTTGGAATACTTCATATTTCTATCCCACGAATTTGTGGAAATACTTTCTAATCTTGTACACTTCACCATATTTTTTTACACACTTCCAATTAGGATGATGGGATGATAATCCATAACGTCCACCGATTAATATTTCTTTGTATTAGACAAATAAATGTAGGATTTAAACTCTTTTCAAACCTTCCTATAGAAATTATCAAATCCTACTTTACTCCACGTCAATGTACTTGAAAGAAAGCCATTGTAAATCCATCTAGACCATCGGCTTTGTAGCCCTTCAAGCTTTGCACAGCTTCTCAAATTTCCTCTCATGTCCATTAGTTTTCTAACAAATTTGCCTCCACCTATTTGATAGTTGAGAACTCCATCATGTCTACACCGATCTTCTTCTAACCTTCTCCTCAAAATGTTCTTTCTAAAAACTTTACTACATTCCTTCCCATGGAACCCCTTTCAATGTCCAATCCACCACAACTTTTATGATAACATTAGCCATTTTGTGGAAATACTTTGTATTCCCATCCCCACCATTTTGTGAAATACTTTTTTACCTTTACATTTCATCCTATTTTTTACACACTTCCAATAAGGACTATCGAGTTATAATCCCTAATGCCAACTGATTCTTCTTTCCTTTGTATTGGGCAAATAAAAGTAGCATTCAAATCTTTTGAAACCTCCTTGAGAAAAATATCGAATCTTCCTTTAAAGCCATTATAAATCTATCTTGACCCAAGACTTCGTAGCCATTCAAGCTTCGCACAGCCTCTTAAATTTCCTCCTGTTTCCATTGTGAAATACACCAATCTTCAAGTTCTTTTACAAAAATTAAACTTAATCCTTGCTATGGAACCATGTATACTTCACCCTATTTTTTACACACTTCCAATAAGGATTATGGGACAATAATCCTTAACGTCCATTGATTCTTTTTTTCTTCGGTACGAGGCAAATAAAAGTAGGATTCAAAATCTTATAAAACCGTCTTAAAAAAAAAAAAAAAACCTATATCTTCCTTTATTCCATGTCAATATTGCTAAAATAAAAGCTATTGTAAATCCACCCGTACCCAAGGATCGTAGCTATTCGAGCTTCGCACAACTTCTAAAATTTTCACATGTCGATTAGTTTTCCAACAAATTTACCTCACCTCTATGATGGTTGAAGACTCCATCATATCTATACCGATTAGGATTGTCCTCAAAAAGTTCTTTTACAAAAATTAAACACAATTCTTGCTATGGCACCTTATCTATCCTTGCAATGTCCATTAGACCACAACTTTTCCAATGAAATTTAACCTTTTATTATTTTGTGGAAACACTTTAAATTCTTATCCCCACCAGTTTGTGGAAAATTTTTTTAACCTTGTACACTTCACCCTGTTTTTTACACACTTCCAAAAAGGACGATGGGGTGACAACCCTTAACGTCCAATGAATCTTCATTCCTTGGTATTCGGCAAAAAAAAGTAGCATTCAAACCCTTTTCAAACCTTCCTAAAAAAACATCAAATGCTACATTACTCCTTGTCAACGTAGGAAAAAGAAAGCAATTGCAAAACACAACCTAACCCCAAGGCTTCGTAGCCATACAAGCTTCGAATATTTTCCTAAATTTCCTATTGTTTCCCTTAGTTTTCCAACAAATTTACCTCCTCTTTGATAGTTGAGAACTCAATCACATCTACACCAATCTCCAAGTTCTTTTAAAAAAAAATGAACACAATCATTGCTATGGCACCCCTTCCTACCCTTACAATGTCCAATCCACACCAATTTTTCCAATGAAATTCAACATTCTATTAGTACTAGCCATTTTGTGGAAATACTTTGTATTCCAATCCCCACCATTTTATACAAATACTTTTTAACCTTGTACACATCACCCTATGTTTTACACACTTCCAATAAGGATGATGGGTTAAAAATCTTAACGTCCATTGATTCTTATTTCTTCGGTACAAAGCAAATAAAAGTAGCATTCAAAATCTATTCAAAACATTTTTGAAAAAAAAAATCAAATCTTCCTTTACTCCAAGTCATCGTTGTTAAAAAATGCTATTGTAAATCCATCCGGACCAAAGGCTACGTACTATTCGAGCTTCTCACAACTTCTCAAATTTCCTCATGTTGATTAGGTTTCCAACAAATTGACCTCTACCTCTATTTATTGTTGAGAACTCTATCATATCTACACTGATTAGGCTCATCCAGAAAAGTTATTTTACAAAAAATTGAACAAAATCCTTGATATGGCACCCTATTCTACCCTTGCAATGATCAATCCACCAAAACATTTCCAATGAAATTCAATCTTTTATTAGCATTAGCCATTTTGTGGAAATACTTTGCATTCCTATACCCACTAGTTTGTGGAGAAACTTTTTAACCTTGTACACTTCACACTGTTTTTTACACACTTCCAGAAAGGAAGATGCCCGATAACCCTTAACGTCCAACGACTATCCTTTCCTTGGTATTAGGCAAATAAAAGCAGCATTCAAACTCTTTTCAAACCTTTCTAAGAAAACAATCATCAAATCCTTCTTTACTCCATGCCAATGTTGTTAAAAGAAAACCATTGTAAATCAATCTTAACCCAAGGCTTCATAGCCATTCAAGCTTTGCACTGCATCTCAAATTTTCATTTGTGCCAATTAGTTCTCCATAAATTTACCTCCCACCACTTTCATAGTTGAGAAATCCATCATATCTAAACAGATTAGGTTCGTCCTCAAAAAGTCCTTTTACAAAAAATGAACACAACCTTGCTATGGCACACCTTCCTACCCTTTCAATGTACAATCCACCACAACTTTCCCAATGAAATTCAACGTTATATTAGCATTAGCCATTTTGTGGAAATACATCATATTTCTAACCCACGAGTTTGTGGAAATACTTTCTAATCTTGTACATTTCATCAATTTTTTTACACAAATCCAATTAGGATGATGGGGTGATAATCCATAGCGTCCACTGAATATTAAGTCTTTGTATTAGGCAAGTAAAAGAAGCATTTAAACTCCTTTCAAACCTTCCTAAAAAAATCATCAAATCCTACTTTACTCCACATCAATGTACTTAAAAGAAAGCCATTATAAATCCATCTTGACTAAAGGCTTTGTAGCCCTCCAACCTTTGCATAACTTCTCAAATTTCATTTCATGTCCATTAGTTTTCTAACAAATTTCCCCATCTCTTTGATAACTGAGAACTCAATTATATCTACACCGGTCTTCTTCTAACCTTCTCCTCAAAACATTCTTTTAAAAAAATTGAATACATTCCCAACTATGGAATCCCCTCCTCCCCTTTCAATGTCCAATCCACAACTTTCTCAGTGAAATTCAACCTTCTATTAACATTAACCTTCTACTAACATTAGTCATTTTGTAGAAATACTATGTATTCCCATCCCCATCATTTTGTGAAATACATTTTAACCTTGAATAGTTCACCCTATTTCTTATGCACTTCCAATAAGAATGATGAGGCTATAATCCTTAACGTCCAATGATTTATCTTTCCTTGCTATTGGGCTAATAAAAGTAGCAGTCAACTCTTTTAAAACCTTCCTAAAAAAACCATCAAATCTTCCTTTAAAGCCATTGTAAATCTATCTTGACCCAAGGATTCGTAGCCATTCAAGCTTCGCACAGGTGCTAAATTTCCTATTCTTTCCATTAGTTTTCAAAAAAATTTGCCTCCACCTCTTCGACAGTTGAGAACTCCATTATATCTACACCGATCTTCAAGTTCTTTTACAAAAATTGAACATAATCCTTGCTACGGCACCCCTTCGTACCCTTACAATGTCCAATTCACACCAATTTTTCCAATATAATTCAACCTTTTATTATCATTACTCATTTTGGGGAAATAATTTGTATTCCTATACCCACTTTACAAATATTTTTTAACCCTGTACACTTCACCCTATTTTTTTACACATTTCCAATAAGGATGATGGGGCAATAATCCTTAACGTTCGTTGATTCTTCTTTTTTTGGTATGAGGAAAATAAAAGTAGCATTCAAAATATTTTCAAACCATCTTAAAAAATAATTAAATATTTCTTTACTCACAACCAACGTTGTACAAAAAAGCTATTACAGATCCATCCGGACCCAATGCTTCGTAGCTCTTCGAGTTTCGCACGATTGCTCAAATTTCCTCATGTCCATTAGTTTTCTAACAAATTTACATCTACCTTTACTATTGTTGATATCTATGCCGATTAGGCTCCTCAAAAGGTTCTTTTACAAAAATTGAACACAATCCTTGCTATGGCACCCTTTTCTACACTTGCAATGTCCATTCCACTACAACTTTTCCAATGAAATTCAACCTTTTGTTAGCATTAGCCATTTTGTGGAAATACTCTGTATTCCTATCACCCTATTTTTTACACACTACCAAAAAGGGTGATTGGGCAATAACCCTTAACGTCCAACGATTCTTCTTTCCTTGGTATTAGGCAAATAAAAATAACATTCAAACTCTTTTCAAACCATTCTAGGAAAAAAATTATCAAATCCTTCTATACTCAACATCAATGTGGTTAATAGAAAGCAATTATAAATCCATCTTGACCCAAGGTTTCATAGCCATTCAAGCTTTGCACAAATACTCAAATTTTCACCTTTGCCCATTAGTTTTCCAACAAATTTACCTCCACCTCTTTCATAGTAGAGAACTCCAACATATCTACACCGGTTAGGCTTGTCCTCAAAAAGTTCTTTTACAAAAAATGAACACAATCCTCGCTATGGCACCCCTTCAAACCCTTACAATGTTCATCCACACCAATTTTTCCAAAGAAATTCTACCTTCGATTAGCTATAAACATTTTTAAAAAATACTTTGAATTCCTATTCCCTACTTTTTAATCTTGTACACTTCACCCTATTTTTTACACACTTCAAATAAGGATGACGGGCCAATAATCCTTAATGTCCATCGATTCACACACTTCAAATAAGGAAGACGGGCCAATAATCCTTAACTTCCATTGATTCTACACCGATTAGACTCGTCCTCAAAAGGTTCTTTACAAAAATTGAACACAATCCTTGCTATGGCACCCTTTTCTACCCTTGCAATGTCTATTCCACGACAACTTTTCCAATGAAATTCAACCTTTTATTAGCAGTAGCCATTTTGTGGAAATACTTTGTATTTCTATCCTCACCAACTTGTGGAAAAAATTTTTAACCTTGTACACTTCACCCTATTTTTTACTACTTCCAAAAAGGATGATGGGGCAATAACCCTTAATGTCCAATGATTCTTCTATCCTTGGTATTATGCAAATAAAAGTAGCATTCAAAATCTTTTCAAACCTTCCAGGAAAAAAAAATCATCAAATCCTTCTTTACTCCACATTAATGTAGATAAAAGAAAGCCATTGTAAATCCATCCTGACCCAAGACTTCATAGCCATTCAACCTTTGCACATCTTCTCAAATTTTCACTTATGCCTGTTAGTTTTTCAACAAATTTACCTCCACCTCTTTCATTGTTGAGAACTCCATCACATCTACACCGAATAGGCTCGTCTCAAAAAGTTCTTTAAAAAAAATCAACACAGTCCTTGCTATAGCACCCCTTCCTGCCCTTTTAATATCTAATCCACCATAACTTTCCTAATGGAATTCAACGTTCTATTAGCATTAGCCATTTTGTGGAAATACTTCGTATTTCTATCCCACGAGTTTGTGGAAATACTTTCTAATCTTGTACACTTGATCAAATTTTTTACACAAATCCAATTAGGATGATGGGGTGATAATCCATAGCGTCCACTTAATATTAAGTCTTTGTATTAGGCAAGTAAAATAAGCATTTAAACTCCTTTCAAACCTTCCTAAAAAAATCATCAAATCCTACTTTACTCCACATCAATGTACTTAGGCAAATAGAAGTAGCATTTAAACTCTTTTCAAACATTCCTAAAAAAATCATCAAATCCTACTATGCTCCACCTCAATGTACTTAAAAGAAAGCCATTGTAAATCCATCTTGACCAAAGGCTTTGCAGCCCTTCAAGCTTCGCACAGCTTCTCAAATTTCCCATCGCTTCCATTAGTTTTCTAACAAATTTGCTTCCACCTCTTTGATAGTGGAGAACTCCATCATGTCTACACCGATCTTCTACTAACCTTGTCCTCAAAAGGTTCTTTTAAAAAAATTGATTACATTTCTTCCCATGGAATTCCCACCTCTCCTTTCAATGTCCAATCCACTACAACTTTCCAAATGAAATTCAACCTTCTATTAGCATTAACATCCATTGATTATTTTTTCCTTGGTATTGGGCAAAGAAAAGTAGCATTCAAATCTTTTAGGACCTTCCTAAGAAAACCATCGAACCTTCCTTTAAAGCCATTGTTAATCTATCTTGACCCAAGGCTTCGTAGCCATTCAAGTTTCGCACAACTTCTCAAATTTCCTATTCTGTCCATTAGTTTTCCAACAAATTTGAAGTTGAGAACTCATGACATCTATACCAATCATTTTGTACCCTCCTACTCAAAAAGTTCTGTTAAAAAAACTGAATGCATTCTTTCCTATGCAAATGCCTCCTCCCCTTCCAATGTCCAATCCAACACAATTTCCCGATGAAATTTGTCCTTTCATTAACATTAGCCATTTTGTGGAAATACTTTTTATTCCCATCCCCACCATTTTGAGGAAATACTTTTAACCTTGTACACTTCAACCTGTTTTTTACACACTTCCAATAAGAACGATGGGGCAACAAACCTTAAGGTTTACTGATTCTTCTTTGTTTTGTTTTAGGCAAATAAAAGTAGCAATCAATCTATTTTCAAACCTTCCTAAAAAATCATCTAATCCTCATCTACTCCACGTCAATGTTGTTAAAAGAAAGCCATTATAAATCCAACCCAAACTAAGGCTTCATAGCCATTCAAGCTTCGCATAGCTTCTCAAATTTCCTTTTGTGCCCATTAGTTTTCCAACAAATTTGCCTCGACCTATTGGATAGTGGAGAACTCCATCACATCTACATTGGGCTTCTTGTAGCTTCATCTTCAAAAAGTTCTTTTAAAAAAATTAAACATATTGTTTACTATGGCACCCCCTACCCTCCCCCCCCCCCCAAACATCCCTTTCAATGTCCAATCCACCTCAACTTTCCTAATGAAATTCAACCTCCTATTAGCTAGCCATGTTGTGGAAATACTTTGTACTCCCATGCCACTTTTCAACTAGAGTTCATTTTGACTTTTGCTTCTGATAGAGCTAATTTCATAAATTCCTTCTTTACCTCCACCATCCTTCCTCTTTTTTCCATGGACAAACTTCCCTTGCCCCCACCTCCAAATCAAAGACCTATTTGTTCCAGTGAGCTAGCTCTCCCTTCAGGTCATTTTAACTTCTTGGCAAACACATAGCTGGAGCACCATGAAAAAATAAAGAATTCCACCACCCTTCAACCAATCCCATAAAGCCCTTCACTTTTAGCAACATATGATCAAATCTAACTAGTCCCCTCCCATCCCTTAGTCCTTTTATGTCTACTAAAACAGGAACATAACTAGAGGATGAATTATTCAGTACTTATTGTGCTAACCTAGGAATGTTTTCCCCCAATCTATAGAAAATAAAGCACCATCCAATCAAAAGATTGCTGGTGTCTCTTGATTATTCGACAATGTTTACAGGCTCCTTCCAACAACAAAAGAATTAATTCATTCCCAAACCTCTCACAATCTCTTAATATTCCAAGTATCCTAATTTTTTTCTTGAGGGCATTTGATCACATTAAGTCACCCCCCATAATCACATTGAATCACCCACCATACAACAAGATGCACTACTCCATATTATTATTTCCTTCGGCTTTTCCCATATTTGTCCTCCATCAATGTTTTTATTCAAACCATAAACACTTGTTAAAATCCATTCTATTCCATAGCAAACATTTATGAACTCAACGATTTGTAAACCTTCCCATTTTTTATTCACTTTCACAAATAGTCTTGTATCCCAAATTATTACCACCGCTCCCGCTGTTCCCCTGGCTGCAACTAAATCCAATCAAACCCTCTTATCTCCATCACCTTCGACATTCTTCCATCTTCTCAGAAACAATACCAGCAGTCCAAAATCTAATCCCTCATTATTCAATCTTCACAACGAACCAAAACAACAAGTCGATATCACCATCATCCAATCATCGAAGAAACAACAAATTAAAACCAAAATTCCCACTATTTGTTAAGATCCTAGAGATTTAAGGCTTTGATATGACGCTTTCCATCAATATGGGGCTTATGGAACTCATAATTCAAAAAACTTGACATTCTAGAAATCAAATAATCAATATTCAATCATCAAAGCAACATTAGATCAGAGCCCTAATCCCAATTATATAGAACAAGTTCACCGCCAAATAATGGGATGCATATATAGCTAGCTTCATATTCCCCTAAGAAATGGCCTTCCTCAAAATGAAAGCCGCTGCAAACAATGGCTACAGAGCATGGTGATCTGTTACTAACTTACTATCTTACAGATTAAATGCTTTGATTTAAAGATTAGAGGCTTTGATTCAACGTGTTCCATCATTTATGGGGCTTTCTTTGTAACATTATTCAAGAACATGAAAAATCCAAAACCCTTAAACACAAGAAAATTTTAAATCAAAGTCATTGATTCGACACATCCCACCATCATTTCTAGGGCTTCCTTTGTAACAGTATTCAAGAACACGAAACAGGGTTGTTTTCTTTGCAACATAATTCAAACACACCAGAACAGTTCACATCCATTCATCAAATGAACACCAAAACAAAACAAAAACAAAAATATAAACAATACGAAAAAAAAAAAAATCTACGAACAATTCACATCCAATTATCAAATAAAACCAACCCAAAATCCTTATTCCCAACTATTCAATAACATCCCAAAAAAAAAAAAACTAAAAATTAAGAAAAATTAACATAACGACAGATTACACTGACCTATTTTTTTATATCTGCCGCCTCGTGCATTATCGTCCTCATCAACCTTAGCAGTCAAGTAAACCCTCGGAAAATCCGATACATCAAAGCTCTTCTCCTTTATCATCTTCAGGACTTCATCATTCTTAAGAACGGCGCGGAGAATAGGTGGGTGACCGGGAGTGAGCGAGAGCGAGAGAGAGAGAGAGAGAGAAACCCACTTTGAGCGTGAAAGAGGTGCAAATCAATTGCGCCATTTATAAACTGGCGGGAAAGTGCTGTTTTGAATTTTCGTGAGGCGGGGGCGCGGGGCAACCTATATGGCCGTTGGGGTTTCTTTTGCATCAAGCAAAACCCAGCAAATACGGTTTTTTATTTGGATCTAGAAATTAATTTGTATCAAATACAATGTGACCCGGCAAATACGGACTAGTTTTGTTTCGATATACCACTTTGTGTTTGTTATAGCTTTTTTATTTAATTTGAAAACATGGGTTAGTGTTGTTTTCTTTATAATATATATATATATATATATATATATATATATATATATATAGACCCAAAAGTAAATAGCTTGATTTAAAGGCTACCCGTGACTGAATTAGACACAATGCTTGCTTAATGTACTCTTTTATTTTTATTCAATAATATAAGTAATTTATTTCTTTACAATAATCTGTTCCGTTTAGGTCACCCATTTAGAGCTTAGTCAGAGCTTTACTATGCAAACCCTACCAAGTTTGGTTTGATATAGTTTTTTCTTTACAATAATATGTTTAGTTTGATATGTTTTTGTTAAATAAAACAAACTCCCAGCATGGTGTGTGTGTATCTATATATATACACACACAAAGATGCTATTATCACGTACATCTAATGCAAAGTTTCATTAGGTGACCTTCATATGGTCAGCTGCAAAATAAATTTTGAAAAACCAATTATTGGATTAGATACCAATCTTCTATATGTTATGTCTGTAAAATATCACAGTGATCCAACTGTCGTTTTGTAAAATCTTACTGTAAAAAATTGTTATTTTTTTCTTCCTCAAAATATCACTATTTTTTCATAGTTGATTTTTTCAAAAATAGACCATTTGATCACTATGGTTTTTGGCAGACATAACATATAAAAGATGAGTATCTAATCCAACGATCGGATTTTCATATTCCATTTTGCAACTAGCCAAATAGAGATCACCTGATGCAACTTTGCATCATGTGCACCTGATAATTATAATATTTTAATGAGGACAAATTCTCTTCTTGCTTTCCTCACTTCTAATTCCACAATCAATCTTTCCTAAATTACTCCTGATATTTTCCCAATTCACCCCATAAATTCTAGACTAATTTGGTTTTGAATAATTCCGAGATCCAAATTTTTCACAAAAAAGAAGACTAGGTGATGGTTTGTCCACACCAAAAATCACAGTGATTCAATGTCAGAATTTCAAAATATAGCTATATATAAAAATCTGTGATCGCCGAAAATTATCACAGTTTTTCACAGTGACATTTTCTGAAAAACTGACCGTTGGATCATTGTGATTTTTTGCAAACACGATATTCTTAAGTATAATATCTAATCCAACAGTCAGTTTTCGAAAATATGCATCACACAATGGAACATTTCCAATATATATATATATATATATATATATGCTTTTATACACTTTTTTTTGGCACAGTTAAATATCAATCAGTAGTGTTGGTTATGTTTTTATACACATTTAAGTGACCCATTTGAAATTGAAGTCAAGGGGTCCTAGATCACCTACATTCAATTAATTTGCTTAAGTTATCATAATTATCGAAAAGAATATTAAGGGCTATAATATGTGAAATTATTATCTCTCATTTCACTCTTAACATAACCATTGGTGGCATTGTTTTCAATATACGCGCTTCATAAATTCAAAAAGAATGTCAGCTCAAAGTCATGTGCAATCAATTATACTGAAGAATTAGACTTCTACGTTATTGCTTAAGTAAACATATATATAAGACCATGGTCAGTAGTTGCGCTAAGTACATGGTAGTGTGCGTGAGCCATCATGAATAATTATATAACATGGTATCATTTGTAATGTTACGCACCACATATATCATTTGTTTTGTCTCTTTCAATTTTTTGGTCAATCTTTAAAGAATTATTCTTAATATTTTATCCTGCTAAATAAAAAAAATCAAAACTAATTTGATGTCAAATAATCCTAAATTCCAAATTTTCTACCATTAAGAAGACTAACTAATGGTGTAGGGGTATTTACATAATTACATTCAATTAATTTTCTAAGCATATTCGTTCTCACTCGAGTAACGATTCTTTTAGCATTCGTTGAGTCTGCAAAGAGTTTCATGAAAATAAGATCTCTCTAGAATGGTTCTCACGTAACTAGTTATTTGTGGAATGATTTTAATGTATTTGCCTAACAAATTTTATAGGAATGTAAACTTCAACAATGTGAAATGAATTATAACCAAGTATTAAGGTTCAATGTTATTACAAAAAAAAGGGTGTAGGGGTTGGGGTTTAGGGTTTAGGGTTTAGGGTTTAGGGTTTAGGGTTTAGG
>JAESVK010001275.1:12068-23791 GCA_017140935.1 Hamamelis virginiana
CAATCTATTGCTTATTTATTTATTGTTAGGATTAATTAACTTGACCTGTCCCCTTAAAAAGTCCTCTTCATTAAGGCATTCGAACTTCATCATCTGGTTTCCATAACTTCGAGGAACTCGAACTACCTTACAGTGGTTCGAACTCCTAAAAATTTAAAATTGAATCAACACATCCAAACTTTCTCTTTACGACCATTCTGCAACAACAAAGGCAAGAAGAAATTTCATAAAAATGTAATAATTTGTACACAAAGATATGCTCTTTCAGGTAATGTTTTGTACACATTTCATTGTGGTACGCAGTAGAAAACAACCCCAAGATAGTTTCTCGCAGAAAGTTCAACTCAAGAAAGGAATTTTCTATGCTCTTTCAGGTAATCTTTTTCACTATTTGGTAATCTTTAAAGAAATTCTTTTATTAAAATTACTTACAATATAAGTATTTATTTCTCAAATCAAGTAAAAGTTTATACTAAATTCAACAATTTATAGAAAGCAAACAGAAGGGTGTTTTAAAGATAAAGAAATACGACTTCTATTTACTTAAAAGTCTAAGTTCTGTAAATATTAATTAAATAGGGAAAATTACACTTTGCATCCTGAATTATTGGTCATTTTCATATTACCCCCCTTGGTTTCAATTGCATCGATCAATTTTCTCCTAATTAAACTATTAGACTGTATCAAATTACTCACTTCCATCAGTTAGCCTTTTGTTTCTTTAATTGAAAAATGATATTAAACTTATTATTTTTTGTGCTCGCAATATTTATCCTAAACTATTAATGTGCCTATAAGCATATCAGTAAAATTTCATGATTTTTCTTAATATATTTTAATTTTTATGAATTATGTTTTCTATACAGTAAATAAAATTCATAATAAATAAAATATATTGATAAAAATCATGAAATTTCACAAATATGTCTGTAGATCCATTAATAATTCTGGATAAATACTACATAAAAAAATAACGAGCTAGTCTAGCTAACACTACTTTTCAGTTAAAAAAAAAAAACAAATGACTAACTGACACAGGGGAGTAATTTGATACAATCTAATAATTTAGGGGGAAAATTATTGTGATCAAAATCACACGAGGCAACGCAAAAAGGGCCAACAATTAGGAGGGAAAAAGGGTAATTTTCCCTATTAAATATTATGTATTATTAATAAACAAATTAAAATATATTTTATTTGCTTTTTTTAAAATTTGCAATATATAATTTCTTAGAAAAAATTTTAAAAAGAAAATAAGTACTTATCAAAAACAAATCCAAACAGTGCCTAAGTGTTTTGTTAATGATACTTACTACACATAAATTCTCATGTGCTTTAGTCGAGGTAGTTTAATGGTCTCTTATCATAATTTTAAGTTGCTAATTAATTAAATTGAAAAACCAAACAATTTCAGCTTGGGTTCAAACTTCAAATAAGTGAAGGAAGTGAGACAGTGGCTGTTGTATTTAAAAGTTAAAACTACTGCTGGCGACCTAATACGTGGTGGTACAGTCATTGCGGAGCATGGATGCTGCTGGTCTATGCTCAAAGGTAGCATATATAGCTGCATACTTCTCAGGCCCAGTTGACATTCTTTTTGAGGTGGAGCCTGTAACAAATTTTCCCATGTTAATTATTTGTTTACTTATTTTATAGTTTTGCAGAGGCAAGTTTGAAAAAGAAATACAACATTTCCTAGTTAATTAGGATTATTTTTTGTCAAATTTTCTACATGGCCTCTTTTTTTTTTTTTTTTTTCAAATTCTACATAGCTAATAGATTTTAAATTTGAGAAACATACATAATGTTGCATGTAAACAACATTAATATTATCTCCAAAGTAGAGGACAATACTTCCTTATAGAGGTTCCCTTTTTTTATTCTTTTTTTATTTAAATTTTGTTTCCGGAAAAATAATAGAAAAGGCAGGATGGGTTTATTTTCATAATAAGGACACCTCAAATGCCAAATTTGTCGGGTAACAAATTTTTACTTTGATCGACACGTCAAATGGCATAAATGCATCGACACTAAATCTTAGCACATATGTACTCCAAAGGCTTTCTATATTTTAGTATTTTTCACTTTTTAAAGAAAAAATTTGACATGGCATAAATAGCATTTGTCATTTGATGTGCCAAATTTGGCAACCATATATGTCTTTGTCAAAATTTGGCATCCAAATGGCACACACTATTGGAACAACCTATGCTGGTGCCAATGCTAAATCATAGCATTGGCACCATAAATGGCACACCATTGGAGATGCTCTAAAAGCTTGAAGAAAGGGCTTGGAATTAATTGGAAAGATGTATGAAAGTTAAGAGGTTTGTGTTCGGATACAGTCTAGGCTGAAATATTGACCCAATTAAATCAGATCAGCCCATCCTTTCATCGGACCATGTTTGATCCAAATATAGAGCTAGCCCAACAATTATAAATTTTATATTTATGACCCAACAATAATTAGACGTTGAAATAAACGTCGGCATCAAGAGACTTCAAAAGATGAAACTAGCCAGATGGGAGAATCTTCTAGCCAGACTCTGTCGACAAATACTTAAAAAAAATGTTATATATCGACCCACTCCTAAAATAATTTTTGGTGAATCATAGGGTTTATATACCAATCAGGTGGTAGTTGATGATTGGGACATCAAATAATTCACTCTGAATTTATATCATAAAATAATGGGCGACGGCCAATTAATAGGATCCCAAGCATTTTCCCAATAACAATTCACTAGTCCGTATTGAAATGACATTCACAACTCCCCTTCCCCAAGGGCGCACACAAAATAAAATTAAAAAATAAAAAATAAAAGAAACAAAGAGTTACTATACTCCTAGAATACTAAATAATTTATTTGTTCTAAGATGACATTCGCAACATATATCCCCAGCTAGAGCATACACAAATTAAAATATAATCATATAAACAAAGAGGTTGGAGAGATTATTGTGTATGACAGGTACACAAATTACATGAAATGTGAAAGTAGATGAGTAGTACGTAGTTAATTTGTGTTTTGAACGACGTATATGCATATTGCGTAGAAAAGTAATTTAGTGTCTGCTCATATATTAAGAATAATAATCAATAATCATAATATCATCATCATATATATATGGTTCGTTAATTCACTATTGTAACTGTTGACTCTCGATCTCTCTTTCATTCTTTCTCAAAGTGCTTCAGATTCTTTACATTAAATCTCAGGCATGCATACGATCACTGTAATTATTACATAATTCATCAAACATTTGGTTAATTAGTGTTGTAAATAACAAAAAGTAAAAGGAAAGAAAAAGGAAAAAAGAGATCAAAGAAGCTAGATGAAAGTGCGTGCGTGCGTGCTTGTGTGTGTGTATATATATATATAGTTAATTAATTTGTCTAAAGTGAGTGGCAAAAACTACTTTGATCTCTTCATCGACTTCTTGTAGCTAAAAAGCAAGAGACAGCAGCCATGATAACAGTCATGGCAAGATAACTAACGTCGTCGAAAATGGCGGAGAATCGCATTTCTTGCAGATCCCAAAGAGTTGTAACACAGAGACGCAGCCCATCAAGTATCTCCAGCACCAAACCCATATATATATAGATATCCCCTGGCCTGTCAACCAAATGCACTAGCTTAATTCCATATCATAACATTAATACATACATTCATATATATATATATGGATTTTTCTCTTTCAAATATCAAAAGAAAATGAAAGACAATATGCATGGATATATAGGGAATTGAAGTGGAGATGATCGAGACGAGGTGGATGGATGGATGAGTATGTACGTATGTTTTCTTGTAAAAAGGTTATCCAGAGGCTGTGTTGTGTTATGTTGCATGAGGGAGTAGGAAGAAGAAGTGGAAGTGAAAGTACAAGTCTGCTGCTTCCTGGATACTTCCTTCAATATAATTCTACTATATCACAAAAGGACACATTTGTCTTTGTCCTATGCAGTGGTCTCATGGTATTTCTCTGTCACCAAGGACAGCTATATACATCTGAAATTCAAACTTTTGCTTTCGCTTAATTTCCTCACCTCTACTTTTAAACCTTTAATTGTAGGGTTTTGTACCAATAGGAGCCCGGGCGGGTAGAAAATGCATATACCCAGAGGCCATTGGAGTTTTTAATGATGCATAACCAGTTATTAAGAAAGTGCAAATGTGTCCTTTTGATGCGAATCGGTCACATTCAAGGCTACTTAGGAGCCTTGGATATGAGTTTTCATGAAGAAGTTGATTTTTTTTTTCCCTCTCGGCGTCATGTATATGTGTATTGATATTTAAATGTGTCATGTATATCTATTTTGATATTTGAATGTGTCATGGATAACAAAATCTACCTAATCTAATTCAATAATTTAAAATTAAAAAAAAAAACATGTCAAATTTTAATATGTTTATGATATGATATATAATACCCTATAATCAAGGACAATAAATATAATAACTAAATACAAGCTGAAAATATGGAAATGGTATATTAGACAATCTCCTATTATTAGTTGACCACAATTTTGACCTAAAGAGGCCTCTCAGTACAAGATCTTATCATTAATTTGGACTCAAGTGATAATAAAATTTGTTTTCAGAGTCCTTTGGATCATTTTTCCTTAACTATAATACTAAAACTTACCATATATAGACGAGGAAGAAAGTAATATTAATTCTCTTCATCCTTCCTTGTGCATCTTACCAATTTGAAATAGTTATTTTGAAAAATCGACAGTTGCATTTGATGCTCCACTTATACGTAACAAGAATACAAAAAGTTATATTGATCCAACGGTCGGTTTTTCAAAAAATAGATAGTGACATTTTTTATTATTTTTTACAATTTTCTTAAAAATTGCAAAAACCGACCGTTGGATCAATATGATTTTTTATATTCATAATAAGTATAAGTGGAACATCAAATCCAATTGTTAGTTTCTCAAAATACGTGTTTGATCAGACACATTAGGGAGGACAGAAAGGGAGGCTAAAAAGGAAAGTCGAATGGAATTTTCTAGAAGTAAAAAGAAGTGATTTAAACTTATGCTTCAGTTTAATTCTAGTCCCAACCTAGATGGCTTGCTTTTGACAGGATCAAGAAGAAGACCTTAATCTAATACGTGCAAACTGACCCAAGATAATTGCTACAATACTAAGAGAAAAAAAATATATAAAAAAGTGTCTATTTAATATCATTTGGGTTAATTTTTTTGGAACGTTTAGTATTTTTTTTTAAAGGAAAAAAGAAAGAGAGAAAGCATAATTGTCTTTACCTTTTAATTTAGGGATTGTTTGGAGATTTTGAAAATTGAAGTTAGTCAGATTTATTTTCATTTGAATTTTTAAATAAATACAGTTGGTTTAAAAAAATATTGTATTTATACCTTGTTTTTATGTATAAGGCTAAACAAAGATTTACGGGAAAAAAAAAAAAGAAATTTACCAAAATAATACTAAAATTAAAATTAAACCAATCAAATTCATCTTTAACTGATAATGTTTTCATGTTTTTTAAATAACTTCTTACCTATTTAAGCTTTCATAAGAAAAAAAAAAGGAAATATTAATGTGTAATTTTTAAAATTAACACCCCTATATATAATATTAGAAAGGTGTACAAATAGGTATATTTGGGATTATAAAAGTTGTATCAGCACAAAATCATTTTATTATTTATAAAAATTTTCCCTTCTTTTCTCTCAAAATCGAACAAAAATAAATTCCAAATCCCTCCACTCAATTCTTTCCATTAATTTCCTTTTCTCTTCCAACTTAACAATCTTAACTTCCCAGATAAGATAAATGGAAAGAAAAGTGTTTTTTGTCTTCTTCTCTAAATCTCTCAATCCAAACATAGCCTTCAAATCGTCCATAATTGATTATCACTTTAAGCAAAAAATCATTTATATATATATATATATATATATATATATATATATATATATATATATATATATATATATATATATACAGAAATTCTGAGGTAAGGCCGGCCTTAGTTTTAAAAAATACGGTCTGCCCAAAACGACGTCGTTTTGGGCCTTTTCAATGAAAAAAAAATAAAGCTGCCGAGAGGGAAGGTAAAATCGCATTTTGGGCCATATGTAAGATTGTAACCTTGGTTCTGTTCTGTTCGCGGAACTGTAAGATTGTAAGAACTAGCAATTCACAGAAAGCAATAAAAGATTTAAAAATCTACTGAAAATCAAGAAGAAAACTTGTGTCTACTACATTTTATGAAATGAAATTTCCCTTTTCTTTTCCTTAATTATCTCTGTAAATAAATGGAATGTCAAAGAAAATTTGTGGTTTTCCCCAAAGAGCATTGCAGAAGAAGATTACCTTGAACCTGGCAAAATCGCTGGCAAACCTTTTTCTGTCAAAATTAATGCCTTCGAATAAAAAAGAGATGTTTCTCTCCATCTATGAAGACACCAATCCCTGTAAAAAAGAAATTCACTTCAATGGAAATTTTGAGAAATCCTACCTTCCAAAACCCTGTGTATGAGCATAAACAATAGAAATTAGGGTTTAGAAATTTCAAAGAAACAAACTAGGTTTTTGTGTGAAAATACTGAAAATTTTTCGATCCAAAAGCTGAGTAAATCCATGCATCCAAAAAATATCGTCCTAAAAAGCACCATTTGGACCAAAATGCGTTTCTGGCAATTGCATTGAGTGTTCATTTTTTTTCCATTTTCCATAAAGGCTGTCATGAGGCTCCGACTGTACCTTGCTATGAACTCTCTTGGATGCGGCAAATCTTTGCAGATACAGCTGATCGTGGGAGAGAATAAGAAGAAGAAAGAGAGAGAGAGAGAGAGAGGTGGACTTGAGGTGGTGACGGAGGAAGGCTGTAGGTACTACCGGTACAATACGATTTTACCTTCGACCTTCGAAATGCCCAAATGCGATTTTACCTTCCCTCTCGGCAGCTTTATGTTTTTTTCATTGAAAAGGCCCAAAACGACGTCGTTTTGGGCAGACCGTATTTTTTAAAACTAAGGCCGGCCTTACCTCAGAATTTCTGATATATATATATATATAAAATTGGGCAAGAGACAGAGAGAACCCACTTAAGGGTCGTTTGGTAGGTTGGCATCAGTGGTGGGAAAGGGGTTTCATTACCCTTTCCGGCGTTTGGATGCAAATTAACAATCCCAGCAATATCTCATTCCGGTGGACATGAGATTACCATTGTTGGAGAGAATGCGAAACCTTTCGCTCGAGGCGTGATTGGCTTTTGATGCTCGGGATTGGCAATTATGGTAAATCATTATGACAAGTGTACCCTTCCACATAACAAAGACGTACACAAATTTTAATTCCATATGTATCCTACATCATTCCTATTACATTTCTCACACACAAGAGAGCTGAATCGAAACCCTAGCACCGCTTGACGAAAACCCAACACCGTCCATCTACTTTTCTTGGCGTCTTCTACTTGCCAGCATCAGCTGTTGATCCAGCGTTATCTGCTTCTTCTCCGATGTCATCTGCTTTTTATTCGGCGTTATCTTCTTCTTCTTCTCTGGTGTGAATTGCTTTTTCTCTGGCGTCATCTTCTTCTTCTTTTTCTTTCTTTTTTCTTCTTCTTCTTCTTTGTAACACTGGTGTGGATGGATTTTGATGGGTATATGCCTTTGTAAGGCAAAGTATATGTGATGGATTTTTATGGGTTTCTGTCGGCATTATCTGAATAAGATTGAATAAATTTGGATATATATATATATATATATATATATATATATATGTGAACCAGCCAACCTGGATCGGGAGGCCCTCTCGTTCACTCTTGAGGGGAGTGCTTATCTTGAGTGGATTGTGGATGATGTTTATCCGTCTCGATTTATCCTTCTCTATTATCCACGTTTATCCTTCTCTATTATCCACTCAAGATAGAGTTTTTGAAAAAGGATAAGAGTTTGTAAAAAACTAGGAGTCGCCACCTTATTTTTAGGGAACAAGGAAACCACAAAAAGAGTTTTATTTTCAATAAAACATTGACCCCATATTTTGGAAAAGCATGGTCTTTCGAATCAAAGTTGGATTCGGGGGCTAGGTTACGAAGTGGGAAGGTTCCAAGGAACTCTTTGTAGGTACTCACTTCGCCCTAATTAAAGGTCTCCTAATTAGATTTGGGCTTTATCAAAATCTTTTCAAAACAATCCTAGCATATCTAATCAATCACAAAATATGAATAATAATATATACTAATAATATATAGTACAAAAGTATACACAATCCTAAGGGTCTTAGGAGATTAGAAGTCAACCTAAGATTGGACTTGCGCCCTATTGACTACCTACGTACCTTATCAATTGCTTGACAAAGATCAAAGTCCACGTAGTTCGATTACATAGGACTCTCCTATTGTAACAAACCACATAATCGTAGATATTCTATCTTATCTTGGACTCTAGCTTCAAGAGTTTGAGTTTGATCAAATCACTTGTTATGAGAGATGAAATTTCATTCCATTTTGAATTCTTTCAAAATCATTTTTAGAATTGTTCTCGAAGTAGAATCCTAGGTAAAATAGAACTCTATTCTTATTGTAATTCTTACAACAAAGAAGAGTCATAAGTGGGGTCAAGTGACCCCCCTAATCCTAGGGTTTCTAGCTAATCCTAGGTTAGTCTAGATACCTAAAACACTATGATATGCATGCTGGAATTTCTGGAAAAATAAATAAAAATGCATAAAAAGATTACAAACAATGCATGAAAATAGCCTAAATGCAATCTAAGTTAGCTATGGGAACCTAGGCATATTTCTATGTTGATTTTGACCTAAAAAATGAGTTTTATTACACTTTTAGGTCACTTTAAATCCATGGACATATTTGAAAGTAACCAAAAAGTGTACTTAAAACCCTAAAATCATGAATAAAAAAATGATGAAAATATGTACAAATGCAACCTAATATGCATACTAAACTACCATCAAAACTTGACATTTAATCACAAGGGAAGAGACTTACCTTTGCATGCTCCCTCAAACACATTTTTATATATCAATCAAACATCCCAAATGATAAAAATAAATCATAATAAGAATAATACTAATACTTAACTTGAATAAACTAACAACCTAATATGGACAATAAAAATCTATCTTAAAAATACTAGTATATGATTTATAAACTAGCCTAACATGATTACTAACCTAAAATACTTAAACATGCATGAACTTAATCAATCCTAATATGATATGATTAAAGAAGAATAGAAGAAGAGAAATATGCATATACATATGAAAGATAAACTAGCCTATCATACATACTAAGAAAAACCTAAACTATGCATACTAATAATGAACTGAACCTTATACTAACAATGATCTAAACCCTATATACTAAGAAAATAAAACCTAACCTAGCATGATCATAAAAGAAAAAGAAGAACAAGAAAAGAAAACTATAAAAGAACTTTAAAATACTAACCTCTTTCTCTGCCTCCTTGCTCCAAGCCTTCTTCTCAAGCTCCAAGGACTCCAAGGACCTCAAAAACTTTAAAACTTAAGCTAGAGTGCTATGGGGGAAGCTTGTGCAATTGCACAAGCCTCTACTCTCCAAGCTAGCTCTCTAAAGCTTATTCTGTGTGTTGAAACTGATTTCAGGGCCCTCTATTTATAGGGAGGCCTGAGTTTGATCAATAGCTGAGTTTAAATCTCCTAGGAATGATCCAAGGGCTCAAAATCAGTCTTCCAAGGTGTTCATACTCATCCAAAATTCCCCATGGCCGAACTAGACACATGGCAGGACTTGGAAGAGTCCCGGGCAAAAAAAGTACTCAAAACTGGCATTTATTGGCTGAGGGGATCGACAACCATCCACCCTAGGACGGTTGGCCATCCCTCATGGACGGTTGGCCGTCCCTAGGTGGACGGCCATCGGTCCTCCATGCTATTTTTGGCATGTGTTGACCTATCTCAGCCTGTTTTGACCCAGTTTTGGCTTTTTTCGGCTTTTCGGGCCCGTTTTAAGTCCAAATTTGACGATTCAAGCGTCAAAACGATCGTGATTCGATTCTCCATGTTTTAAGAAGTGTTTGAAGTGAAAATGCATTGACCGAGGTCAAATTTTTAGGGAAAAGTCGACCGATTAGCTGTTTAGGGCCTGCTGGGCCCAAATTAGGGTTTTAAAATTTGCTCACCGATTGCTTTCGAAATAATTTCTTCTTCTTGAAACAAGTTTTAAAATGTTTTAGGAAAGTGTTTTGAAGTCTTTGAAAGCTTTGGTTTGATAAAAATATCGAATCCCGGTCGTTTCCGGTCGAAACCCTAATCTGGGCTTTGAAAGGGCCTTTCGAGTTTCAAAAGCCAATCATGAGCCAGAAGGCTCCACAGATCTTGTCATTGATCAACATAGCTACCAAACACACTTTGAATATCTATGCCAAAGCCTCGAGACCATTCGAGACAAGATCGACAGTCATTCAGGGCTTTTGTGATTTAAAGGACCAAACTGCCCTTCAGTAACAAAAGGCCTTATTTTTTATCAAGCTTGTCTCAGAATGTCATGAAAATTTGCAGGGATGTTCCTAGACTCTCTAAAAACCTAATGCAAAAAGAACCAACTCAATCTGACCTAAAAACACACATGTGATAATGGTATCTATCTAATTACCTACAAGGATAAAACTGGGAACTTAGGGTTTTGACACCTTATTTCATTTCTAAACATAGGCAACCATTCATGACCATACTCATGGTCAAAAATGGATGTCTACAATATATATAATCTCTTTCTTGTGAGGACGTGCGGTTTTAAGCTGGGTGCGGATGTGTGCGGGTGGCCATTGGATGGCATTAATAAACATCAACGGTGGATGGCCTTCAAGAATTGAACCCGGTCCAGCTCCTTCATTCTCCTTCATTTCATTAGCTGACTCGATGGGGATCATCCTTCACATATTCTCACATCTCACAAAAGGGTTTCTGTAGATCCAAAACCAGAAGGGGATCCTTCTCACATTCTCCTTCCTTCATTCTCACATTCTCACTTCTCACATACAAAATCGCCACCATTGAAGGACCTACACCTCTCGAGTCTGCAACACAAATGGCAGAAGATCACCAGCCCTAATTTCAGCTGCACAGTCCCAATCACCACCATTGAAGGACCTACGAAGCTGGTAAGTTAGGGTTTTTTCGTGTTTCTCTTTTTATTTTGGGAATCAAATGTCAGATGCAGATTTAGGGAGTCGGGATTTGGGGAGATTTACTCGACGGCTGTAGCAAATAAGAAAACAGAGTGGTTTATGTAGATCCAAAACAAAAGGGGATTATTATTATTCAAACCTAAGGGTCATTTTTAGTCTTTTCATCAGTAAAACCCACAAGTAAAGCTTCCCCCAATTCAAACATTTCTTGTGAAACGTACTCCATCACCAGATTGGGTTGTATTGTCCATAATCTTGTGTACTTCATCACCGTATCACTGTTTAACACTGGATGCATCAAACACCTCATTTGGATATTTGAAATGTGTTGATGATTAAGGGCATGTTTGGTTTGTCTGGGAATGGGCATCTTATTTTGAAATGAGATTCTCAGAAATAGGATGCTTGTTGTTATTTTCATCCCATAATCTGGCCATGTTAGGAATATTATGTGATTAGAAAAAAACAAAAAACAAAAAAACATAGGAATATTATGTGAGAATTATGTCGATTCTCATTATAATATTTAGTTTATAAAGCACTTGTGTCA
>JAESVK010001275.1:24042-55840 GCA_017140935.1 Hamamelis virginiana
ATGCCCATTCCCAGACAAACCAAACATGCCCTTAATCATCAACACATTTCAAATATCCAAATGAGGTGTTTGATGCATCCAGTGTTAAACAATGATACGGTGATGAAGTACACAAGATTATGGACAATACAACCCAATCTGGTGATGAAGTACGTTTCACAAGAAATGTTTGAATTGGGGGAAGCTTTACTTGTGGGTTTTACTGATGAAAAGACTAAAAATGGACCTTAGGTTTGAATAATAATAATCCCCTTTTGTTTTGGATCTACATAAACCACTCTGTTTTTTTATTTGCTACAGCCGTCGAGTAAATCTCCCCAAATCCTGACTCCCCAAATCCTGACTCCCTAAATCTGCATCTGACATTTGATTCCCAAAATAAAAAGAGAAACACAAAAAAGTCCTAACTTACCAGCTTCATAGGTCCTTCAATGGTGGTGATTGGGACTGTGCAGCTGAAATTAGGGCTGGTGATCTTCTGCCATTTGTGTTGCAGACTCGAGAGGTGTAGGTCTTCAATGGTGGCGATTTTGTATGTGAGAACTGAGAATGTGAGAAGGAAGGAAAGAGAATGTAAGAAGGATCCCCTTCTGGTTTTGGATCTACAGAAACCCCTTTGTGAGATGT
Source organism: Hamamelis virginiana (assembly GCA_017140935.1). Taxonomy (NCBI): domain Eukaryota; kingdom Viridiplantae; phylum Streptophyta; class Magnoliopsida; order Saxifragales; family Hamamelidaceae; genus Hamamelis; species Hamamelis virginiana. The sequence goes on from JAESVK010001275.1 coordinate 24,670, forward strand.
GAGAATATGAGAAGGATGATCCCCATCGAGTCAGCTAATGAAATGAAGGAGAATGAAGGAGCTGGACCGGGTTCAATTCTTGAAGGCCATCCACCGTTGATGTTCATTATATATATATATACAGGGGGGCTATGGTCAGGTGCACTTGATTCATCTTGCATCAGGTGCCCTTCTATAGAGCCACTTGCACTGTAAATTTTAGAAAACTAGACCGTTGGATTAGATACTCCTACAATGAATGTCATGCTTGCCAAAAATCACAGTGATCCAACGGTTGGTTTTTGAGAAATTGACGGCTAAAAAATGACAACATTTAAAAGAAAAAAAAAATCATAATTTCTCAAAGTTACATTTTTCTAAAACCAATCATTGGATCACTGTGATTTTTGGCAGACATGACATACATGATAGGAATATTTAATCCAACAGTCAGTTTTTCAAAATTTCGTCACAAGTGGCTCTACAAGAGGGCACCTGATGCAAGAAGCATCATGTGCACATGATATTAGAAGTTCTGTGTGTGTGTGTATATATATATATATATATATATATATATATATATATATATATATATATATATATCAAGAGTTCTTTTCTTACGAGGACGTCCTCACATGGGCTTGTGTGAGGACTTGACTTTTTAGCCAATATAGGATGGATTGTTTGAAAAATGAGCCGTTGGATTGAATATTCATCCTATGCATGACATGCATACCAAAAATCACAATAATATGACAGATGGTTTCTAAAATACAGTCTGTGATAAACTATGACAGAATCTAATGGTCACATTTTTTCGCAGCCTGTATTTTAGAAACCAACCGTCAGATCACTGTGATTTTTGGCATGCATGACATACATTAAAAGAATATCAAATCCAACGGTCGGTTTTCCAAAATTTCCATATTACATTGACTTAAAAGCCAAATTCTCACATAAAGAAGTCCTCATAAGAAAATTACTCTATATATCAATATATATGTACGACAGATTAACAAGATTGAATAATTTTTTTAAAAAAATCCAACTTTGTGCCTCTATTTTGTGCTATGTTTTATTAATCTTACTATTATATAAAGAACAGTACACTGATGTGGCGGCTCTAGAATTCATTCCTTCTTTCATTGTCTTCTCTCCTTAATTCTCTTCATTCCTTCATTTTTGTTGGTTTTGGTCACACTTTAAAATGATATGGGATTATATCATTGGTCCAATTAATCAAATGAAATTTAACTTTCAATGTTTTTTATTGAGGTGGGTCCCATTTAAGTTTTCTTTCTCTTTCCATAATTAATTTTTGAGTAATGCTATTTCACCACCTTTTTTCCAATCACATGACATGAACCAATGGTCTTTATGATCTTTTTAAAAAAATGAAAATATTATATTTATTGATGTGAACCACACATCAAATGTCAACAAATAAGATGGGTGGAGTAGCTTTTTCCTTAAAAAAGTAAAAAATTATTTTTATTTATTGTGGATCTCATCCACTACTTCCTCTCTCTCTTTTTAATTATATTTTATTTTTATTTTAAAAACTGATTCCACTTTACTTTTTACTGTTTTGTGGTATTTTAACACTTTTAGTTTTTGAATAACACATCCAAATTAATTTTCTCCAATCTATTCAACAATATTAATCATTCTTATTTATTAAAATATATATTATAACCCTATAAATATAATTAAGATCAAACGATCAAAATCATTTAATCAAAATACTTATTTTATACAATTGTAATTTATTAGATAAAATCTTATTGATAAGTCTCTCGAATTGCGCGGGTTTGTGCTCATGTGTGTGTATAATTTGAATTGGATTCTTCTCCAAGTTGTTGTTTGTTATTTATAAAAAGGACAATTTGGTAAACATGATGAATTCTTTTGATATTATCTCACCCAAACAAACAGCACAATGGCAAAGTAATTAGTAATCATATTCCCCATTCCCACAATGCCAAACATTGGAATAGGATATATCAATCTGTTTGCACAAAAATTGGCCTTCGCTGTACGCGGGCGTACCAGAACTAGATAAGTTCAATATCAGGGCCAATCCTTTTGACCCCGGGCGACGATTGATTAGAGGAAAGCCAAAAAATCAATCAAATTGATTTTCGACCGATCAATAAGCCACATAAAAATCAAGGGTGGATGAATGTATAACAGGCGATTGTGAAAGGATTGTGGTTCTTCCCTTTATCAGGGTTCTTTTTGCCTATGACGGATCAATAGGACTTCAACATAAAATTAAAGTGCAGAAATGTAGACAAAGAAGAATAGCAATTAAATTGAACGAAGAGAACGAATATAATTAAGAACAATCTAAGCTAGCAAGCTAATTTTATTAAAGTAAGCAAGCTATTCTATGGAAATTGCAGTAAATTACCATAAAAGAAGAATGATTACAGCTAATAAACTGAAGAACAATTGCTGAAATTGAAATGCTAATGAACTAGATAAAAAGATAAACTAGCAGGAGTTTCTTGGTGACGTTGAGTGGTCCCTTCTTTAAGCCTCCACATCTGGTTTTTATAGAAGAATTCCAAAATTGCTGGCCTTCTTCTCACGTGCCTCTCTTGCTGCTTGATTATGGTTGTTATGCTCCTGATTGCATGTTGCCACATCCCTTAAAAACAGGGGATAGTTGGTGCCTCCTTTGACTCAGTTTAGCAACTGATTTGCTGGACTTCTCCTCTTGATCTTCTGCTGATTTGGTACTTATCTGATGCTAATCTGGTGCTGACTTTACTGATTTAGAATTTGGTCCTTCATCTAATTTTGGACTTTGCTACTGGATTTCATTAACACTTGAGCTTTACTGAATTTTTGCTGGAAATAAACTCTTTGTGGCTCAATTAATGAACCCACTTAGAATTTGTCCAACCCATTTTTAATATAACTAAACATTTATTTATTGTATAACATTTGCCCCCCCAACTCTTTGAAAATTGAGAATTGAAAATTTTTAAAGAATTGTTTCAAATAGCATTTCTTCGGTCACTTGACCAGAAAATTTGATCACTTAAATCACTTGAATGCTTCGTAGAACCCATCATCACACCAATACTTCATTTAACTCACAACTTCAACCATAGGGGCCGAAACTTTATTTGCTAAAAATAAAAATAAAAACTACCTGCTTGGCCTTATTAAATTCTACTCAGCTAAAACAATTATGGCCAAGCAACCTAAATTATTCAGATTACTCTTGGCCAATAATACTCTTGTTTTTTTACTAGCCATCCAACTTTATCACTAATTTGATGTGATCCACAAATCCAATATGGATATGAATGCACATAAACACGTTGGACAATCATCTCACTTTGTTGAAGCATCACGACTTCTTCAACAATACCAAAAATTCTACCTCTGTCAAAATTTTGAGGTTTCTCATAAACAAATTCCACATCAAATGGCTCACATAAATGTTTCCATTTGATTTCTGCATCATAATACATATTCTGGTATTGAAATTGGCGATTTCGACCGTCATATCTACCATTTTGGTTATCATTCCCTGTATTTCGGCCATACTGGCCTGAAAACACCGGTCGAAATGACGAAACATAACCAAAATCGGAACTATTACGATCATTAAATAGATCACCAAAATGATAGTCTTTATTTTGGCTACACAGGAAGACAAAATGACCATCAAATTGGTGATAATTTTTCCCAAGATGACCATAATCTTCCTCAATGCCTAGAGATAGACCCATAACACCTTAATACCTACTTGGCTTAAATGATAACATAGGTGCAAGCATTAGGCGGAAGTCAACTGCTGCCATGCCAAGCCCAAAAGTAGGTGGTAACGTTTCCACCTCAACTTTCATTTGTTGTTTTTCCTTTTCAGGGAATTTCAGCAACCCCTTATCCAAATGCTCTTGTATCACATTTCGAAAAACAATGCAATTGTTAGTGTTATGTCTTTTTGAATTATGCCATTTACAGTACTCCACTTTTTTCAATTCTTCAGGTGGCAGGATTTTGTGTCTATCAGATAATTTTATCACTTTAGCAGTTAAAAGATGGTCAAAGATCTCGCTTGCTTTAGATATATCGAAAGAATACTGTTTGGATGTCTCATAAATATTTTTCCCAGTAGTTTGAACAATTAAGTCATCCTTATCTTCTTTATGTAAGGCTTGTTATACAATGGATTTTTGGGCAACAATTTCAGCCATAGCAATATCATAATTTGGATCATGATAGTAGGTACCCAAAGATGAACTTTTCATTTGGGATTCCTCCTTCAATAACCATTCAAATCTTGCTACTCTGGCTGACAACTCAAATAAATCCTCAAATTCTATTCCATCAAACTTTTTTGCGTAACTCAATATTCAATCCATTTTGTGCCAATCTCACAAATTCTTTTTCAGGCAAATAAACCATGCATTTACTTCTAGCAATTTTGAAACGAGTTAAATATTTTTCAGCCGACTCTCCAGGTAATCGTCTATACCTAGACAAGTCAGCCATGGTAACTTTATGCTCATTTTTAAAAAATTGAGTATGGAATCTTTCCTCCATTTCTCGCCAAGTTCCAATAGAATCAGACGGCAAGTTAATATACCAAGTAAATGCATGCTCAGTCAAAGAACTTGCAAGCAACCTTAATTTATAAAAATCATTCACATCAAATTTAGCACATTGCATAGTAAACCTTCTGATTTGCTCAACCGTAGATTGGTTCCCATCACCAGAAAATAATGTAAACTCAGGAATTTTAAAACCTCGAGGGAACTCATAACTACAGTTGATCCACTCCGGATAAGGTTTCCTATATGTAGGCCTGTTAATCATTCTTGTTGGATTTTGTCCAACCACCTCTTGGATCATATTAAAAATATCATTGTGATCTAACACTGGTGGTTGGGCTAATGCACCTTGATATCTGTTATGTGCGATGTTTTTGCCTATTTGAGGCATAGGAGGTTGCCCCCCAAGCCTTAATGGCGGGACCGTCGACATTTGGTCTACATAAGGATTTGCCGGCCCTATTACAGGCGGCATGTTGTGATAAATAGGTGCGTTTGTCTGACCTCCAAATGTCTCAAAGGATTGTTGCCACCCAAGTGTATCATCAAATGCATTTCTGCCGCCTTGCCTACTAAACGTTGGGTTTGGCCTTGGTTGCCTAATGCCATTCCTAAACTGTTGATTAGGCAACACGGCTGAAATTGCTGGAGGTCTATTCTCAATTGAAATTGGTGGTTGGCAACGAAGTGGTGTTGACGTCCTACGGCACTCAACGCTTCCCAAGGACCGTCCTGCCATTTCGGTTGTTGGGAAATCAGACTTTCCACCAATACTCTCCTGGGATCGGTCTTGATTTAAAGAAATTTGACTAAAATTCTGATTAAAAGATATAAGTCATGAATTTATATCCCCAACATTTTTACCAATTACTCCAAGACTCTGAGAAAAGTCCGTCCCAAAATCAGTGAAATGCTTGCCTAATCTTTGAAAATTTTCTTTATGGGTTTCCAAAATTTGCAAACTTTTATTGAGAGCCTCTTGATTTTGCTGCATTATCAGTTGGTTTTTTCTCAATGTTTTCTCGAAAATTCCAACGGTACTAGGAGAAAAAAAGAGAAGAAGATGGCAAGTATGTCGATGAAATTAGAACACCTTCACGAACAGGAACCTCCACAGGTGTGGCATCCTGTGCGGAAAGCTGCTCCTTTTCACCGGAACCTTTCGATTGTTTTCTCTTGTTGTGAGTCAACATAACGAATAAAAATCAAAGTGTCCCACTGGGCGTGCCAAATATGTTTGCACACAAATTGGCTTTTGTGGTGTATACGGGCGTGTCAGAATCAAATCGGTTCAAATAAAAGCCACCACGGGCGCTAATTGATCAGAGGAAAGCCAAGAAATCAATCAAATTGATTTTCGACCGATCAATAAGCCACCTAAAAATCAAGGATGGATGAATGTATAACCGACGATTGTGAAAGGGTTATGGTTCTTCCCTTTATCAGGGTTCTTTTTGCCTATGACGAATCAATATGACTTTAACATAAAATTAAAATGCAAAAATGTAGACGAAGAAAAATAGCAATTAAATTGAACGAATAGAACGAATAAAACGAATTTAATTAAGAACAATCTAAGCTAGCAAGCTAATTAAATTAAAGTAAGAGCAGGCTAATTAAATTAAAGTAAGCAAGCTATTCTATGGAAATTGAAGTAAATTACCATGGAAGAAGAATGATTACAGATAATAAACTGAAGAACAATTGCTAAATGCTAATGAACTAGATAAAAAGATAAACTAGCAGGAGTTTCTTGCTGACGTTGAGTGGTCCCTTCTTCAAGCCTCCACATCTAGTATTTATAGAAGAATTCCAAAACTGCTAGCCTTCTTCTCACGTGCCTCTCTTGCTGCTTGATTATCGCTGTTATGCTCCTGATTGCATGTTACCACATCCCTTAAAAACAAGGGATAGTTAGTGCCTCATTTGACTCAGTCTAGCAACTGATTTGCTGGACTTCTCCTCTTGATCTTCTGCTGATTTGGTACTTATCTGATGCTAATCTGGTGCTGACTTTACTGATTTAGAATTTGGTCCTTCATTTGATGCTGGACTTTGCTGCTGGATTTCATTTACACTTGAGTTTCACTAAATTTTTGCTGGAAATAAACTCTTTGTGGCTCAATTAATAAACCCACTTAGAATTTGTCCAACCCAATTTTAATATGGCTCAACATTTATTTATTGTATAACACAATCACATTCCCATTCCTAGATAATTGATCAATCCTTGGAAATAGGATTCCTTGCCCAGGTACCAAACGGACCCGAACACGCAGCGAGAACCTGGCGATTGCCACATGAGAGCTGGGACAACGGGCCCCATCTGAAGGAGGACGAGGCAATTCGCTCGTAAACCATAAAACGCCATCACTGTAGGGTACTGCTTCTTTACTTTCAGTTTGTCTTAATAATAATATAAAACCAAGCGCATCTACAGCGCGTGGCCTATTTCACCCAATCACAGGCCTCAAAAAGGTCAGAAACGCCAGTTACAAACTCACGTGCACTACTCTCCCAAAAAGGAGCGTCAGAACACAGAAGCAGCATTCCTCATTTTGTCTGTATTTATGAACCTTCATTTAAATTATATTATCATTTCAATCCAATTTCGTATCTCAACAGCGGGGGAGAAGGAAACGTTTCGAAGGCGAAACAATTGATCCGAAAAAACCAGATAATTTCTCTGATTTAATTTATCAATTCGAAACCCTAATTTCTTGTTTTTGAAATCTCTCTGTACCCGTCCATCGTCAATGGGGTTATGGGAAGCTTTTCTCAATTGGTTACGAAGGTAAGTCTCTAACTCTTGATTCGTTTTACTTTCTGTGGGTGCTGGAAAATGCAAGAAAAGAAAAGGTAGTAGCATTTTAATTTGCAGATTTTCATTGTTTGGGATCCGAGAAAATAGAAACTTATACTCTTCCGAGCCTTATGCAAGTATTAGGCTTCCTCAAGGCAAGTTTTTTCATGTATACATATAAAAAAAATGTATGTATGCATGTATATGTTTACGCGCTGTTTTCCCAGCAACCAAACGAAGGGTTAAATAATTTTTTTTTGGTTTCATCCCTTTTTACTGAGCTCAACGTTTGATCCCAGAGATTTGATTTGTTTGCTTGGAAAAAATGTGGTCCGACTATGAAGAAATTATGCCTTTTTCATTACCTTTGCGAATGATGGTTTTTCAGTTTTGGGTGCCTTTTTCTTTGTTGATAATGACATAATGAGGTAGATGTTACAGCAGAACTTTCTTTTCCCTGTTTTCCAATAAGTAATATTTCCTGAATGGAGTTGTTGATTTTAAGTATGTAGACTTTCTTTTCTTAGAGTAAAGAGGAAAAAATGTAGAATTTTAACTCAGCGCCACGCTGTAATTTACATGGATTTTAGCTATCCGGAAGTCTGCTATTCAAAGGCAAATTTTTGGCCTATTTATGGGCATTTGATGGTTTAAATGAGTCTAATTTTGTCTCTTTTTAATACTCTTTTTAATACGTAGTTGGATTTAATTTGTTGATTGTAAAGTGAGGGCCTAGTTAGGTTGATTGGGGGGTGTAATCAGAATGTTGTAGTTTGTTAGCTTGTCAAGAGCAGTAATAAATATTAGGGGTTGGGTGTTAATGGTACTACGTGGATAATGGGTGACTGATAGGTTATTTCTTTGTATTCAAACTGCCTTGGCATTTCCTAGGGGTCGGGGGTCCACTTGGCCGATCATTTGTTGCTTGCAAAAGGTTGTAGGCAGGAGGTGGTAACTAGGTGATGGTTGGTTGGGACAATTGCATAGATTGGTGGTTTAGCTACATGGATCCTTGAACACTCTACTTTGAAATTTTGATTTAAGTTATAATTTCAGGCTTTCAGTATGCAAGTGGATTAGGCATGTGTGTGTACGCAGTGGTAGTGGCATTGTGGAAAAGGTTAAAGCAATGGTCGAGGTGGTGATATGGCATTGCGGTGCTGGTAGCGGTGGTCATGGGGAATTAATAATGGTAGTTAGTGACAGTAGGAGTTTGGTGGTGGTGTTATTTTTTTTTAACAAATTATTGGAAAGATTAATATTGGGGTGGCAGCGACAGCGACAATGATAGGGTTGTGGTGGGGGCCGTGGTGATGATGATAGTTGTGCTGTTGATTTTGCAATAATGGTAGAGCATAGAGGTAATGTGTTGTGGTGGGGATGGTGTGGTGCTCTAATGTTGTCGGTGGGTTGTAGTTGTGGCTTGTTGGTGGAGGTGTTAGGGTTGTGGTGCAGTGACAATGGTAGTGAGTTGCATTAGATATTCTGTTATTCCCATCAATTATTTATTGAAAAAAGGGAATTCCTATAAGTGAAGGGGTCTTATTGGAAGAAGTAAAAAACAAAAACTTTGAATTAGCTTTTCAATTTATTCATTTATGCAATATTCTTCATGATCTTATTTTGGATTGTTTTGGTTTGGTTTGTGTGTGATTAATTTTGTGTAATATTTATTCCGGCATGGGTGTTTACAACATGGAACTATTAACTTGCATAGAACATAAACTTTTGTGTCTTTTGGTTGTACCTGACAACCTGTTTGCATTATATGAACATTGCTTGCAGTGAATTTAACTGGTTTTACTTTTAGTTTTTGTTTTTGTTCAAAGCAAGCTTTCATAATGGATTGAATTTTTTTTTTTTTAATTGCAGTTTCTTTTTCAAGCAAGAAATGGAGCTATCTTTGATAGGCCTTCAGAATGCAGGAAAAACATCTCTTGTAAATGTTGTTGCAGTAAGTAAATATTCAAGCAAAGTGTTTTTTATTTATTTATTGTTGTTGTTATTCTTTTTGGGTTTTTATGCTGATGTATAAAACCCTTCTTCTGGATCTTATTCCAAGACTGGTGGATATAGTGAAGACATGATCCCAACGGTGCGTTGTCTTTCTCAAGGAATCATTATTTAACCTTAACTGCACCATAGGAAGATGTCATTAGAATTTTCCATTTGTTTTCTAGTTTTAATTTAAATAATCAATTTCTATGGGTATTTCACTTACGAAACTTTTTTTTTTCTTTTCATTTTTGTTCTACAGGTAGGGTTTAATATGAGGAAAGTAACTAAAGGGAATGTCACAATAAAGTTGTGGGATCTGGGAGGTCAGCCTAGGTTTCGCAGTATGTGGGAGAGATATTGCCGTGCAGTTTCGGCTATTGTGTATGTATTCGACTTTTCTAACTACTTATGGACACCTTGGAATGTTTTATGCTGTTAACCGTGTGCTTGTATTCTTTTCCTTTTCCCCCTTTGTTCTCCTTAAACTGTCTTGAAGTAGTTGGGAATTAAGGCTTTGTTGAGTTGAGTTCTTCACAGTGCTATGGTAAGGCATTGCATTTTTGACATTACAGTCTTTTACAGGTACCAGGAAGGCAGTAACCCTCGTTTTCTTTTGCATCATTTTTTTCTTCGTTGTACTGCTGCATGACTCGTGCACCTCTCTTTTGTCTTCTCACTACTCTCACAGTCTTTGGATTACTTTGTATTTTCACCCAAGAGGGAGAAAATGAGAAAAAACTGAACTCAACAACCCAACAAAATCCTTAATCCTCCCAACTACTTGGGGTCAGCTGGCAGGAAAATTAAATAGAAAAAAAAAAGGAGGAAAACTGATGTTATAAATTTATGAACAGCCTTCTTGATCCCCATTATGTTCTGAGATTTATAAGCTATTCTCTAGATAGCTTTCTAGCAATGAGCAAAACCCACGATCTTAGAATATCTTGCGTCTTTCTTCACCTGATCTATGCTACACAGACTCGGGTACAAATGTCGGGTGCGGGTACATATCCAAGTATAGGATTCGTCTATTTTTTGAAGATTTTCCACTATTTTGAAGTATCCGGTAGAAGTACCCTTATCCTTGTCCAAGTATTGGGTGCAGGTACTTCAGGGTAAAGTGAAGAGTCAATGTAACATAGCACCTGATACATGGAAAGTCTTGGGAACTCTTATTAGCAAAATTCAAATGCCAAATCACCTGCAACCTTCATTATTATGGCCCCTAACAGGTACTGATACAGTATTTTACTGAGATCATCACAGTTGAAATTACTCTGAGAAAAAAATCCAAAAAAATTCTTGTGGTGCAGCTGAGCCTGCAACTTTCATCACAGCCTTTCCTTGTTATGGGCAATTGAGATCATGGATGAATTCGTCAAAAAAGAATGCAGGAAACACCCTTCTTCCTCTCTATGCCGCTACAGAACCTGCAATTTATGCCTAATCCTCCTTAAAGGTACCAGGGAACCTCCTTGTCCTCATCGTCCTCCTCTTTGCCTTCTCTGTCCAGTGCAGGTTTTTTGCCCTGTTATGGGCAACTGAGATCATCATGGTTGAAGTTACCAAGAGAAAAAATATTTTAAAGAATGCTGATAGAACCTAAATTTCAGTCATGACATTTTGTTTTTGTTTTCATTGGGGCATTCCAGTATTCCAAAATATTTGGTGTACCCCTTAAAATTAGAGTTGCATATTTGCTTTTCCATGTCAGTTTGCCATTGTTACATTTGATATTATTTGTTTTATGCACAAGAATTCGTTTTCTTTCATTTTATTATTGTTTTACACATGAAACTTTATGCTTCATTTTACTTATGAGGTTGTATTTTCCATATCAGTGACCTCTCATGCTTTCATGCACATTTATATTTATTAATGACCATCTGTTTCTAAATCATTTGTGGTATATCATTTCTTGATTAGGTGACGTTTTGTTTATTAGCCTATCAGTTTAAGTTACATTTTCCCATTATGGTGTATTAGATGTTGATGACCTAACAACTTGTCCTGATTTTCACGTGTTGCAGATATGTTGTGGATGCTGCTGATTTTGATAACTTGTCTGTCTCAAGAAGCGAACTTCATGACCTGTTGAGTAAACCCTCACTGAATGGTATCCCTTTGCTGGTACTGGGTAACAAGATTGACAAACCAGGAGCTTTGTCTAAAGCGGATCTGACAGATCAAATGTAAGTAAAGGCAGTTCCGCCTTTTTTGAAATTTGTCTAGCAATCTTAATGTGGTGTTTGGGTGGCATGTCATAATGAATTTTTTTGTGCTAAGCAAAAAAATGTAGCACAATGAATGCTCCTTGGTCATCTATCTCAAGTTTTCTTTGCACTGTAATGTTCACACGTCCCCTTTTAGACTAAAAAATGTTGTGGAACACTAGTTCTCTCCTAGTATGGACAAGCTGCAAAACATTTAGTTTTCTTATTTTTGTGAATATTTGGGAAAGAGAACACATGCACTGCATAAAAAGTATGCATTCGATCCCACTTTTTGAATCTTTTATTTATTAATTCTGTTGAGAATGGTGTTCTGCTGTTCAGGGGTCTCAAATCCATTACTGACAGAGAAGTTTGTTGCTTCATGATCTCATGCAAGAATTCCACCAACATTGATACTGTTATTGATTGGCTTGTAAAGTATTCTAAATCAAAGAATTGAGTATGATTTCCAATGCTACGCAGCAGTCACTCTTTCAGGTGGCTGAATTTCATGCTGGTGGTGATGAGGTCTGCTGTTTGTCTAACTGGACATTGCAACGTCTGACCATTGTCTTTCTTCTACTTGGCTTCATGATAGTATATATATATATATATTATTTGGGTTTGACATATGCGTTTTGGTGACACCCATCTCTCTTTGTAAGCTTTGAATATTATGTAATGATACTGATTGGTGTGAATAGCATTCTGAACATGACAAGCATATGAGTGGATGAAATAATGATTTTTGTGCAATCAGTTCCAGAAGTGCACTATTCCTGATCGGTGGGCTTGTTTTGAGGTATTTCTGCTGGGTTGATTGATTGGGTTGAAGGCTGCTGACCTTGTATTCATATGGAATTCTACTGCAGCATAATTTGCAAGGACTGATGAGATTTTTCTTAAATACTTGTTATTGTCTTTTCTTCCTCCATTTTGTCTCGTATCTATGGTATAATATATTTTGTCGAATCATTCATCATGAGGCTTCTGCTCATAAGCAAGGCTTCTGAGAATAAGATAAAAGACAATTGCTCACCACCTTAGTGAGCAATCTAGTGTAGCAAGATCTACACTAAACTTATACTCCAACCAGGGCCGGCCCTTCATGTTTGCCACCTCAAAAAATTGTTTGAGGCCCCCAAATTTGAGGGGCCCCAAAATTTTGTGGCCCACTTCCTATAAGGCTATAATCCATTGGCCATTCTAATTAAAAAATAAAATAAAATCTCCCCTTATATTTTGTAGTCCAGTTGTCCTCCAAAATTGAGAGGCCCAAAAAATTTTTAGCTGCCCATAACCTATTATTGCCTCTTTGGATCAATAAATTCTTACTTATCCAAAAAATAAAACTAAGGTATGCAATTTTGTTTTTATATGTCAAAATATAGAAGGGCCTCATTCTTGGAACTTGCTTGAGGCCCCCCAAAACCCAGGGCCGGCCCTGACTCCAACCAATAATAAGATAAAAGACAATCTTTTTGTCTTTAGTCAAAAAACTTTATAAAATTCTGTTTTAAACCCCAGCTTTGTAAAAATTAAATAAGGACATTTAACAAATTTTAGACTTAAAACTCAAAAATTACAAGTTTGACTAGATCTTTACCAGTTTGGTATCAGAGTCTCACTAAAATTTAATTAAATAAGAGGTATTTTTATTTTTGTACCAATCCAAACATTCAATCAAAAAATTGTAAAAGGACTTTTATTAGATTTTCCTGCCATTAAAATAGACGATTTTCCAAAAAAGAGCATTTTCTTTAAAAGAAATATTAATTAATCAAAGAGAAAATTTTGATATTAAAAGTTTTATTGACTCAAGCATAGGATCATAAATAAATCTTATGAAGATTTGTGTCATTTTTAGTAATTTAAAAAATAGTAAAGACTCAACTTAAAATAGGTGCAAAGCATAGGATTCTTGTCCTCATTTAGCTCAAAGAATATTAACTATTAGATTGGTTTTGATGCTAACTATCAGATATCCACATCGATGGCTCAGTACCCAGTGAGCAAAGCCTTCCTCACTAGCAAAGCCGGACTCCAGTTGGGTGGGGGTTGAAAAAATTTGTTATGCGCTAAAATAAAATCGGGGGATGGTTTTACCCAAATCCCTTCAAGCCGAGCCGCGCGTACTCTGGGCGTGAAGTATTTTGCATTTCAAATTAGAATACAACAGAGAGTGTTAAAGAGTTCAGAGTTTAAACCAAAAAAAAAAAAAAAACGTAGAGAGTTGGGAATCTGCTGTTCTTTTCGACTGTTCTAGTAGCAGCCAAATGAAGCATCGGTGCCTTTGGCTGCAACCGTTCCTCCATCTCAGAAACCCCTGAGGATTACAATCGACTTACGAGCTATGGTTGTACTAACGTTGCTTAGTTTTTCTCCCCGCGCGCGCGCCCACACATATGCATACGTCTCTCTGTGTGTGTATATATATATATATATATAATTTCTTCTTCTTTTTCTGTAGAATAATGCCTATTTATGACTGATAAGTAAAAAATTATGAGTTTTGCTATGTGGGTTTGTATATATTTCGTAAATTTTGTGGTTTCATATGTGTTATTGGTTTAAGTCTGGTTGAAATATAATTTGGGTTGGGTGCATTGTGGTCATCGTCATCTTCGAATACCCTCTTTTTGTAGCTTTACCATTTGTTGCTCGCTGTTTGATGACGCTGCCGGAATCTCATAATATAAATTTAATTATATCTTTAAGAATGCAGATGATACTGTTCATAATGATCTTCCAGTTGATATATATGCTGCACAATCTCATTTTCTTTTTAATCTGAATAATGTTTTCTTTTTCTTTTTGTCTCTTTTCATTTTATGTACTGAGGAAGCTCCAGCAGAAGATTTCACTCACCCTCTGTTTGGTTCCTGAGAAATTGAGGAAAAGAAAAGGAAACAGAAAATTAAAATCAAGAGATAGATTTTCCTCTATGGTCTTGGTTTTCTCAGAAATTGAGGAAAAGAAAAGGGGATAAAAGAAAATTAAAAGCAAGAGGAAGATTTTTCCTCTATGGTCATGTCTTTTTGTTTAAGTAGGGGCTGTGGCTCAGCTATGCAACCTTTCTACAGCGACCACAAGGTTAAAAGCATGATCCTGGTTGGCATGCCCACTTAGTGGTATGATTCTTATTACCATCATACCACTGGACCAAATACCTGGCTATTGATGATAATCTTGTTCCATTTTAATTAATATGATTTTAATGAGTGGTCTTTTGCTCTATTAATATCAGAAGATTTTGAATTGCCATGAGGGGTGTAACTTGGGTTAGCAAATACTTAAATGGTCTCTGATAAATATTGTCTATGACCTTCTGTGGATTCTTACAGTGAATTTATCTCTACCGAAGGTTGGAAACAACAATCGCTTGCCTTTTAAATGGTCTGTATAACTCTCTCATTATGCTCTATACTCTGCAGAATGACTACAGATGACTCATTTATGATATTTAGGTTTCTAGATTGGTGGGAATTTAGGTTGCATATTCTGCTGATTATGCTCCTAGCTTGTAGGAAAACAAGGTTCGCTGCAGTATTACCTTGGAATATGGCACGAGGTCCAACTGTCTTAAGGGTATCAGACACATTGCCTTCTTGAAGTCATGACAGTAAATACAGCCAGATTAAAATATTAAATTATATTACTTTCCCAAAAAATACAATGGATTAAGAAGAAAAGTGCCAAACAAAGTAAAAACCTGTGTCCTTTATAATGACAACATTGTCTAGCATACCATCAGGCTGTCACTTTTTATTTTTATTTTATATAGTAGCTTGAAAAATCATTACTTTTACGAACAGGGTCGTGCAAATTGTTCGGGTGTTGGACATGGCTGGACACCTTATTTTTTGAAGTGCCACTCCAGTGATACCGGGTAGTTGTCCAGCTAAATCTCTTTTTGTGGCTGTATAGCTGGAACATGTTCTCCAAGTTTGGGTTTCTATCTATACTCATAACAACTAGAATTTGGTTAGCTTAGTTAATGGAGTAAATGAGTAATTCAATTTTCTCTTTATCAGTTACACTCCATGTGACATCAAATAAGCGATCCCCTATGTTCAAGTCTTATGGTCAAGTGTATTTGTTACAGTCAAGTCTCATGGTTTTTCTCTGGTGACAATGCAAGGGTACTGGTTTAATCACTGCTTGCCTGCCTTGAATCAATTTCCGCCCTCTTATTCTCAACCTGTGTTTGAAGAATATTGTCAGAAACAATAACATTTATATTTCTCGATTACTTAGCAATTCCTGTTGAAATTTTTATGTTGACTCTGGGTCTCCCTGCTAAAATAATTGCATTAATATTTCTTAATAATTTAACTATTCCTGCTGATATCTTTGAGTTGACTTTGGATCCCCCTGCTAAAATATTCAAAGCATAATAAAATAGAGCACTGCAAACTGTTTAGTTAAGTGAGTGCATGGTTAAAGTGGGGGCATTCCGAGAATCGAACTTGGGACCTCTCGCACCCAAAGCGAGAATCATACCACTAGACCAAATGCCCAGTTTTTTATGATTGTTATGTTTCTTTTGTGATTAATGTGTTTGATTAGCTTTACCACTTGTTGCAGTAAAAAATCTGTGCAGTATGTTGACTTAATATACCTTCAATAGTTCATGTCTGACTACAGTGTTTTCCAATCCTTCCAGAAGAGCTGTCACTCAGCTAGGTTGGTACTTAACAAGCTCCAGTACAAATAGATTGATCATTTCTAACACCTAAAGGTGCCTGTGGGTTTTTCTAAATGAACTTTTCACTAGATAAGCAGCATTTTCTGTTCTGGCTATACAGCAGCTCTTGGTTTCATATTGTTTTTCCTCAGATATGTGGTGCCTGTAGAATAGATGGCAAAGACATGAGGGCATCAGGCCTATGGATTGGTTGAAGTTTTGAGCTATGCAAGGTAAGACAAAAAGGTAAGTTGCTGTTTGGTGCTGAATAATTACCAGATGGTTTTGTTTTGAACTTGTAGTGGAGACTATTGGGGTTTTCCTTCAGTTGCAAAGGGGTTAGTGGTCTGATAATAGCTTGCTCATCTATATGGTCAACTTTGCTGCTTATATCTTCTTAATTTAATGACATTGAATAGAATGTTGTCAGAAACACTAGAATCAGGAACACTGGAATGTTCTATTTGTGATAAATATGTGTTTGATTGTTGGCTATGGATGCAATAACTTGAGTTACTCTACCTTTGATTGGTTAATGAGTGGTATTTTGTTCTTTTAATATGAGAAGCTTTTGAATTAACAGACCATGTGTTAATTGGCTAAGCAAATACTTAAAGGGTCCCTGGCAGATAATGAAACGTGATCTTTAAGATCTTCTGTGGACTTTTATAGTGAACTTATCTCTATGGAGGGCTTGAAGCAACATTTCTTTGCCTTTTAAATAGCCTGTGGAAATCTCCTATACCCTACAAAGTGACTGCAGATGACTCATTTAAGACATTTAGGTTTCTAGATGGATGGGAATTTTGGTTACATATTCTGCTGATTATGCTCCTAGCTTGTAGGAAAACAAGATTAGCTGCAGTATTACCCTGGAATACAGCACTGGGACCAACTGTCTATGGGTGTCTGATGCATTGCCCCCTAGAAGTCATGATAGCGAAACACAGCCATATTAATGGCAATTATTTTACTTGTACAAAAAAATGTAATAAGAAGATTAATGCCCAATGAAGCAAAAGTCTGTGTCCTTCCTTTATCATGAAAAGATTGTTTAGGCACACAAGCTGTAACATATTTTTTTGATAGTAACTTGAAAACCATCATGACTTTTATGAACAGCGTTTTGTGAAGTGTTGGAATATAAGACGCAGCTAGAAACCTGATCTTTTGAAGTGCCATTCCAGTGAGACAGGTTAGTTGGCAATCTAAATCTCTGCTCAGTGCTGCATAACTGGAACATTCTCTTCTAGTTTAGGTTGCTATCTATACTTGTAAAAACTAGAATTTAGTTGGCTTAGTGGACTGAGTAATTCAATTTTCTCTTCATGGAGTTCCATGCTATGTGGCATCAAATTGATGATCCCATGTTCAAGTCTTATGGTTGAATGTATTTGTTAGGGGTTAATTTCTTTGGTTTAATCATAGCTTGCCCACCTTGAACCACCTTCTGTTTTTTTCTTCTCAATTTATTAATGAAGAATCTTGTCAGAAACAGTTATATTTACATTATTTGATAAACAACTCCTGCTGAAATCTTTGAGTTGACTTTGAATCCGATTGCTCTGCTAAAATATTCAAAGACGTAATAAAACAGATCACTGAAAACTGTTTGGTTAAGTGAGTTCGCTGATTAAAATGGGGGCATTCCGAGAATCGAACTCGGGACCTCTCGCTCCCGAAGCGAGAATCATACCACTAGACCAAATGCCCAATTGTTAATGCTTATTATGTTCTTTTTGTGATAAATATGTTTGATTAGATCTACCACTTGTTGCAGCAAAAAAATTCTGCAGTATGTTACTTAATATACCTTTGGTAGTTCATGTCTCAAAACAGGGTTTTCCAACCCTCCCAGAAGAGTATTCACTAAGTGATGTTGGTATTTACCAGGCTCCAGTTCAAATAGATTAATCATATTTTAACACCTAAATATGCCTCGATTTTTTTAATTTAACTTCTTTTTTCTCAAAAAGCTGTTATGGCAATGCAGCTCGACATTGGTGCATAGTTTTTATCTCCTTGGGATGTGCTATCAATAGAATATATGCAAAAGACTTGAGGGCATCGGCCTTTCGATTGGTCAACGTTTTGGCTATGCAAGGTAAGACAGAAAGGTAAATCTCTGTTTGGTGCTGAATAATTACCAGAAGGTTGAACTTGTTGTTGAGACTAATGGTTTTTCTTCAGTTGCAATGAGGTTACTGGTCTGATAATGGTTTGCCCACCTACATGGTCTACACTGCTGCTTATTTCTTCTCAATTTAATAATGAAGAAAGTCAGAAACAGTGGAATGAAAAAAATTAAGTTACTACAGGTTTTGATTTGACTGGGGATTATGATTCCTGGGCAAAAAATTTAATTTAGGATGAAACAAGAATATGTAAACAAAATTGATATTTGAACGCCGTGATCAAAAGAGAGGCATTCTGACAAATTGAGATCTCTCACCGAAAGCGATAATCATACCACTAAGACCAAATGCCCAGTTGTTGGAGTTGATCCTCTTCTCTATTGATCAAAGTTTTTGTTTCTCTTGTCTATACAGGCTAGATGCCTTTTTTATATTCCTTCCTTTGATTCACAGGCTATGTTCTTTTGTAAGCAGATTGTACCAATTGAATCACTGAATTGGATTTCCTAATGCATAGGAGGCTAAGTTCATGCTTCTGTTTTATAAATGTTTTTTGGGTTCAACACAACTGATGTATTGTGAAAGTGGGTGAATGCTCTTTTTATAATCAGGCTTTCTTGTTGGAATTGAACAGACTTTCTTCCATGAATGTGGGGCGAAGAGAATGCCATAGGCCTTTCATCCCTTTAATGATATAATAAATAAAAATATAAACGATGAAAAACCATGTGAATTCATAAATACAGTGATCCAGGAAGGGAATTCTGAGAATCAGAGTCCAGACCTCCTGCACCCAAAGCAAGAATCACACTAGTAGACCAAATTCCAATTGTTGTTGCTTATCACGTTCTGTTTGTGATCAATGTGTTTATTTTGCCTTGTTTTTGTTTCCTTCAACCCTAACTGCAACTGCATTATGTCTACTTAGTACACCTTCAATGGGTTGGATCTGCAATATGTTCACCCGATTAGAGGCATTCTAGTTTGAGTCTTTGGTAACTTTCTTATGCTCTATTTGGTTGCCTTAAAGATGGTAAAAAAGAAGTCAAAATTTGAAAGCTCTCTCCCCTCTCCCCCCGACCCACCCACCCCCCTTCAATTTCTTTTTATGATTTCTCAAAAACCAAAAGGAGCATATTATTTGCCTGCAGGAAAGCAATGTGAGATGAGAGATAAAATCCCATCTGCTGCCATGTCAAGATTAATTAGAATGATTGTATGGCTGGAAATTATGCTCCTGCTAAGGGTGGGAATTTACCCTCAAAATAACTGAACTTGCTTTGATTTTAGTTGTTGCTGTCTGAGTTAATTGTACTTTATGATATTATCCAGTGAACTAATAAGATGCTCTTTTCAAACTCTTATACTAGGATATGGATCATTTGGAAAAAAAGGAAAAAAAAAAAGAAACATAGACTAAGAATTGTAGAGGAGTTCTTGTGTATAAGCCACCGTCTTCTAATTTTTAATCAAGTGTCTTAACAGGTAACTACTTAGTTTGTGAGTTGACTTGGCGCTAGAGTAATTAGTCTTATACTTGATATAAAGGAAATAACAGTACCGTTGGGTGGAAGATACAACTTCAAAATGGCACATCCCAGGAAAGGACAGAGTCTTCTGGTGTCCATGTGAACCAGTGCTTGTGGAATGCCAGAATCTACCAGTAGCCTTGAAGTACTCAGGTAAGAAATGATGGCACATTTGGGTTCTTCCTATGCTCTAGTTCTAGTTGTTTATGGTTGTCTATAGTTGGTTGAATAATTGAATTTGCTTGTGGTTACAGTCTATTTGGTGGGTTTGAGCCAAATGGTTTTCTGGTGACATTGAGGTTACTGGTTTCAGCCTGGCTTGCCCACTTCTTGATTGAGAGGGGCATTTCAAGAATCATTCATTCCATTAGGCCAAATGCCTAATTGCTGATGCTTATCAAGTTTGATGGGAGATGAATGCGTTTGATGGGATCTGAGGCAATAAACTATTTTGATATTCAATTGCTCCTTAAAGTTAAATTTCCTCTAAAAGAGCAACATTTTCTACTTCCTAATTTCTGATGCAGTTCTTCATGTCGTCCTTTCTTTTCCTCAAGAGATTGATATATTGTGGTACCTTGGTAGGCTAGTATGCAAAATAATTAAAAATGCATTTCTTTCTGGATCAGTTGAAGTCTTTGGCTTGTTTACTGATTTATACTGTTTGTTGCAGGAATATGTGGTAAGATGCAAAGCTAAATCACGTTTTGTTGTGGTATTATTGTCAACTGGTTTTCTTTCCAGTTTGGTGGATTTAGGGATTGAGGCTAAATGGATTTTCTTCAATGACAAATGGGGTACAGGTCTGATATTGACTTGTCTACCTATATATATTCATGCCTTCCAATGCATTGATGAAGAATCTTTTCAGAAAACAATTATATCTGGATTAATTAAAATTATCTCCTGCAGTTTCTGAGTTGACTTTAAGTTACTCTGCTAAAATATTTAAAGCAAAATAAAGTAGAGAACTAAAAACAATATATGTTAGTAAGTTCCAGATTATAATTGGGGCATTCCGAGAATCGAACTCGGGACCTCTCGCACCCAAAGCGAGAATCATACCACTAGACCAAATGCCCAATTGCTGATGCTTATAATGTTAAATCTGTGATTAATAGATTTGATTAGATTTATGTGATTAATTACATCCAATCTTCAATTGCTCCTGTTGAATTTTAAGTGAACTTTTCTATGAAGGAGCAACAATTTCCGGTTGCTGCTGTCTTGTTTTTCCTCTGAGATTTGCTATATTTTGGTATCCTTACTAGAGTGGGATGCAAAAAGCTTTAACTGCACTGTGCCTCTTTTGATTGAATTCAGTCTTTAGCTTCATATATTGTTGAATACTGATTTGCATGGCTTATTGCAGGAATACATGATGGAAAGCTAAAGTGCTGTTTGGTGTGGCATAATTATCAAGTGGTTTCCTTTTTCTGTTTGTGATTGATTATCAATGGAGCTACAGGTCTGATAATGCTATGCAGACCAATATGGAGAAATTTGCTGTCATATTTCTGTCCAATTTATTGTTAAAAGGTGTCCAAAATGACAATTGGCTTAGCTAAGTACACATTTTATTTCTGCAGGTCTTTGGCTTGATGGGCAATGAGAACATATTGACCAAAATTGTAAAGTAGAATGGAGGGAAAAAAAACACTTGAATTCAAAACCTTTTTATAAGCTGGTGGGGGCATTCCGAGAATCGAACTCGGGACCTCTCGCACCCAAAGCGAGAATCATACCACTAGACCAAATGCCCTGATATGTCTATTATGTAGATTTTTTTTTAATTTGTTGCCATTAAACGTCAATTGAAATTCACCTTCTGTCTTCCAAATGGGAATACCAAGGAAATTAGTTACTTACAAAATTTACTATATTGGTGACCTGGTGATCGTTGAATTGGTGGTGCAGATTTTTCAGTAGGGTGTTTGAACTTTGAAGCCATTGTTGTATTGTGTCTCCTTCAACAAGAAATGATTTGCATCTAATTAGCAAAGATTCAGCACTCTAATGCTCCTTTACACTTCATATTTTGAAGAATTAGTCCAAAAACAAACACTTCTATGCCAAGTTAGGGTCGAAATTTCCTTCAAGCAATTTAATTAGATGGTTTAACGTACGTTTAATCACATGCAAAGAAGATTAATGGCTATAATGAGTATTCTCATAGTTCCTAATATGGTTCAATCCAAAGGTGATGAAAGTCCCTCACAGAACATGGCATTCTCTCTATTGCCACTTTCTTGCGAATTGTTCAACTCTCATCAAATGATTTCCAAGAAAAATTTAAACATCTTTATTTCCTAATTTAGGTACTGTTTCTTTGAGATTTTGAAAGTCATTTTTTTTAGTAAATTGTAGAAAACACTCCTAATGTTTGGTCCCGGCTTCATTTTAGCCCCCCTTCATGGGTCGGGGCTTCATTTTAGTCCCTATATTATGAATCCTTCAAAATGGTTCTTAAAATATTAGTTTGCTTAACCCACTAAAGCTAGCCTAATAGTAAGGGTGTAAGAGTGAATGGGTTAGGGTTAGGGTTAGGGTTAGGGTTAGGATAGGTTAAGGGATCGAATCCCCTCTAATCTAACAATAGATATATTAGTTTGTTTCATTTTGGTTTCTATACTATAAAACATGTTTAAATGATTCTTAAAGTATTCGTTAGTTTTACTTTAATCCGTGTACTATAAAATGCGTCAAAATAATTAAATTAAAAATAACAAACAAAAGAGCTGTCAGCCAATCATGTCTTGCCTGTTGGCTAGAAATGATTTGCGTTCTAGTAAGGGTTGCATTACCCTTCAGTAAGCTAAATAAAAGACAGGTGATTGATTATGCACCAATTATGATTATGGATCTTTCTCAAAATAAATAAATAAATTATGATTATGGATCATTTGAAAGTCTACGGGTTGGAGGCTGGCTTAATAAATAAGGGAAAATTGGCCTCAGAGTCCCATGCAGCAACTGTGTTGGTCCAAATTATGCAGGGAAGGGAGGGTGCCTGAAGGAATGAAAGAAAAAGAGAGAGAAATCAACTTGGAATCCAGCTGGAAATTGCATCATGAAATGATGGTAGTCAAAACCCTAGACCCACCACCTTTGAAAAAGAAAGATGTTCAATCTACCAATTCGACTACACTTCCTACCCCTTTTCTTTTTAATTTAATTTTCTAATTTCCTTCCATTTTATTTTTTAATAGACTTTTGGCTTATGAATTCGAATAAAAGTTGTGATAGATACTCTACGAACATGAAATAAATAATTATATCTCATAAAGTTGAAATCAATCTTACTACTAACAATATTTCAAAGAGATTAGGCAATATAATCTAATAAGAGTGGTTATTTTTACCATCTCTATAAACTAACAAGTAATGTCGTAATGCAATTTGGAACTAGCCATATGATGGTAGTGTGGAGGTTTAGATAGTAACATTTAATTCGATTTCAGGTATTCTTAATGTTAAAAAAACAAAAAAAAAAAAATATATTTGACATGTCACGTTATTCGATATATATATAATCAACACATCGAGGTTAACGTACATGTTACTTCAATTATGGAGCGACATGAGATTGTGAGGTTGAGAGATGATAAAATGACAGTGTGACACTATACATTTTTCTAATTTGACTGTTAAACGATTATCATTGCTAGTGTTTGTTGCGAGCCGCATAATTTAGTAAGGTATCTCGATATGTATAAGATGAGGAACAATATTAGGTGGTTTTTTATGTTATTTTAATCTTGTTATTTCCCCTTCAAACAGTGAATGTATGGTATGGAATTGCTTTAAATTCGGACAAAATGGCTAGCTACTACCATCAATTATCTATAAATTTGCTTTTGTGTTTACCCGCAATTCACTGTCAACCCACATCTCTCTCTACTTATTAAGGGAGAGGGAGAGGGAGAGGGAGAGAGAACAAGAGAGAAGAAAGGAGTGGAATTTGGTAGGAACAAATCCTAATTAGGGGGGTTGGTGTTGGAAGCCATGGCCTTTGCAGGAACAACTCAAAAATGCATGGCATGTGACAAGACTCTATATCTGGTTGATCGCTTAGCAGCCAATAACCGGGTCTACCACAAGGCCTGCTTCCGATGCCACCACTGTAGGGGTACCCTCAAGGTAACTCTCACACTAGCTCCTACATTATTTTTTTTTTTATTTTTTTATTTTTCAACTTCTTCTAGCTATTTCATATGGGAATTTTGAAGGAAATTGTATTCGTACCTCATTTTCTGTGCAAGAATGTAAGTATTCTAGAACTTTCAAATCAGTCATGAAATCAAAATTGGTCAAACTTATTTTTAGTTTAGTAGATTTTTATATTTTCCAAATGGCTACATAAATACCTTAGTTGTCTTGGTCTAATAATAACTTGTAACATTATGGAATGGATGATATGGGTTCAAATTCTACAGTATGTTTAGATGAAAAATTAAAGGAATTGCAGAGTCGAAATGCCCAATTTTATAGAACCAAGTCAGGTTAAATTCAAGCGAATAGGGAATTGGAAGCAACAAAACCTGTAAGCCATTTGTAACAAAATAACAGCAGGTCTATCTAATCAAGTTGGTGGCATCAATGTCAAATTTGAGCCTAAACAAGTGTAAGGGCATGCCTCAGCGGCTCAGCACCTATGTTGCTGCTCAAAGATGGATATATAGTTAGCGTGGAATGATCCTGTAAGTATTTAATTTGCTGACTTTGTTAAAATCAGCAAACACTTCATGGCCTTACAGGATCATTACTCTGGGTACCAAAAAAAAAAGGGGAGTTAGCCATTGTTATGTGACTGGGTCTATAATTGTTTCCAAGGAATGATTCCTCCAATCTATCATTTTGTTGTTCATTCTTCAAAACCAACTCAATGATCTAAAACTCTAAAAATCCCATTTAGTGCTCTAATATAACCAGCTTCTTCATTTGCAGCTTGGCAACTTCAATTCGATCGATGGAGTTCTGTACTGCAGGCCCCACTTTGATCAACTCTTTAAGAGAACTGGCAGTCTGGACGAGTTTTGAAGGTAAAAGCAAAAAACTGTTGATGCAAATAAATCTTATATAAGCATATTCGGACTTGATCATTTCTTTGTATATATATATATACACCTTTTTTCCTCTTGTACTCCTCATATGATCCTAAATATCTTTCAGGTACACCAAAAATCTTGAAACCAGAAAAACCTGTTGATAATGAGGTAAAAACTCCTTGAAATCTACATTGATGCTATTCCAGCTAGTATGTTTGTTTCAACATATTCTTCAAAATACTTCTGTTTACCTCAAATACCTCTTTTAGTTTTCCATTCAAAACCATTGAAATTTTTTAGTTTCCATTGGGCTTGAGGAGTATGGTTTTCAGTATTGCCCGCTACTAACTTGAACATGGAATGAATTCAACAGAATACTGCAGCAAACAAAGTCTCAAATTTGTTTGAGGGTACCAGAGAAAAGTGTGTGGGGTGTAATAGAACTGTTTATCCGATTGAGAAGGTAAATGTGATGAAATTATCCAAGATTGATCAGCATTATGTTCAACTTCATATCTATATATATATATATATATATATATATATATATACAGGAATGCTAAGGTCAGGTCGACCTGATGCACCTCAATTATAACCATTTGCACACTATATTTTGAAATACCGACCGTTGGATTTGATACCCCTCTTGTGTATATCATGTCTGCCAAAAATGAGAGTGATCCAATGGTCAGTTTTTGAAAAATGATAGTGTGAAAAACTGTTATTTTTTTGTTATTCAAAATGTCATCATTTTTGCACTCTGTTTTTTAACATTTGATTGTAAACCCTTCTGAAATCTAAGTTTCTGGTGCATAAAAGTTCTTACTATCACAAAAAAAATCCATTCATTTTAATTTCCATACAAAACCAAGGTATATGTATGAAATAGGACTTGAAAACATAATTCCAATTGCATTGTATGGAAGAAGAGGAAGCTCATACTACTAAACAAAACTTCGTTTGATGAAGAATAACATTATGCTTTTCTTAAAGGTTTCGGTTAATGGAAGTGCATACCACAAGAGCTGTTTCAAATGCACCCATGGTGTCATCAGCCCCTCTAACTATATTGCACATGAGGGAAGACTCTACTGCAAGCACCACCACATTCAACTGGAACAAAGTCTCACCTCTGTTTTTTTTTTTTTTTTTTTTTTGGGCCCAACTCTTCATCATGTTGCAGCATCTGAAAGATTTCTCTCTCTCTCTCTCTCTCTCTCTCTAGCCCAGTGTTTATTTACTTGTAAGATGAGATCTATTGATATCTCTAGTCTTAAATCGCATGCCTCTGATATTTCATTGGGGTCTTCTGTTAGGTTGTGTGAGTTCTGATGAGTTGTTCTATGATTGTTTCAGCATTTGCTTAAAAATATGAAGAACTTTTGTGGGTTGAATACTGGCAATTTATTTTCTCTTTGCCCCTCTCTCTCCTTTTCTTTCTTTTCTTTTTTTTTTTTTTTTTTTTTTTCAGCAAAAAACTTCCCATTAACTGTTGATGATGTTTGATATTTATTATGCGGAGTCTGATAATCATGTTTTTGTAAAGACAATTTTTCATCATGCAGTTTACTTGACCTGGATGTTTACAAAGTTGTGAAAGTTATGGAAGCATGGATTTTAACAAGTTTTGAGAGTTAATTAAGTCTCGACAGTCTCAAAAAAAAAGAAAAAAAATTCAATGATTAATTTGTATGGGTTTGTGTATAATTTCTTATGGAATATTTTATTTGCCTAGATCTTATTAGAGTGGATAAAAATTGGCCTAAAACATTATAAAATCATTGACTAGCATTTTTCCACATTTGAACTGCAGCTGCTTTTGGTATTAATGGTGTTACGAATATTCTTTCCTGGGATATTATCTCACCCATCTTTGTTAATTATTAGACAATAGTTTTTCTCAGACTTTTGTCACGGTTAAGTCTCTTGCCTGTGTAATTCTAGATATGCAAGAGCTCATTACTAGAAACTATCATGTTCCCAAAGCCTACTGATTGAATTAATACAACAATAGTATTGAAAGATTTTATGATCTTATCCTTGCTCTGAAAAAGAAGGGGTCAATTGCAGCCATGCAGGCAACACAGGTCATGTACCTTCCAGTTTAAGATAATGAAGCCAATACGAATGCAGAAATTGATGACTATATGCAAAGCCACTGTACCCATATTAGTATAACAAGTATTGAAACATGAACCAAAAAAGGGTTCCCCTTAAGTTCCTGACATAGGCGTTCTATACCATTAGGTCCAAGGGTAATTTTAACATAACAAATCGACAAAGAAATTTGAAAATCTTAGAAATCTCATGGTATAAAATTGGACCACGTTGTATAAAGCTCTAAACTCATAAGACTTTTGGATACTTGGGTAAGTTTTTGTGCCACTGAAATAATCTCAACACCTTTCCAATTAAAATATCACTTTATCATGTGAGAGCGAATTGTAAATAAACCAACATATATTTGCAGGTGATCGATCTCCCCAACATCCCTATTAATACTGGTTTTACAATATAAAGTTACTATAAACAACAAGATACCGCACAGGTTTTCATTTTCTTCCATCATTATATTACAGACTTTTCATTTTCTCCCCTTATTATACAGGACAGACAACATTTTCTCTCCCACTTCAATTTCTTTTTGACTGCCCACAAGCTAGACAGCATACCAATTATATCCAGCATTACATGCGTAGCTTGGAACCATGACCAAAAAGAATAAATTTCAATCAGCTTCCATCTTCAGAACCACTTTTGATTGCAGTGTCCTTCAATATCTGAGCTGCAAGTATCAGGAGCTCCACCATCTCAAATCCAGCAGCGGAGACAGAATCTATTTTTTCACTGCTGGAGTTCCCAAAAACATCAACTGGTTCATCACCAAAACTTTCACCAAATGATCTGTCATCTGCCTCAGCTGACCAACTAACAGGTAAGGAGCTGCCAAGGGCAGTCTTCACAAGTTTTGCCTCGGTGATAATATCGTCCAGAGCTTCCGACATGCTAGAAACTGTACCTTCAGACGTAACCGACTCTCTAGCCTGCAAGGTAGATTATAGCAAACATATAAACATATTATATTACCAAGCGAAAAGTAAGAAGGATATTGCTAATATGAGCACGCTTTGACGTTCAACACACACAAGCTCATGTGCACCAAAAGCAATATTACATTCACTATTTCAGCATATGATAACCAAAACAGGAGCACATCAAACATCAATCAGAAATAGAAAGATCTCCAACAGCATTATCATTCAAAACCAGATAGTTTGGTAGCATATTAGCAATAAAACCCCACCCCACCCCACCACCCACGCCCTACCCCAAGACAAAAGAGAATGCACATCCCCTTCTTTAGGGTACATAAGATGGCATGATAAAGTATCACCTTTAAAAGTGAGAAACGAAGCCTATGAATTGAAGAAGTCAGATGCTCCATGCTTTCCATGCTCTCCTTAAGGGTTGCATTTTCAATCTTCATTCTGAAAGTACAAAGACAATAAAATAAACTAAAATTAAGAAAAAGCACAATACTTGGGGATTTGAAAAGGGGACAAAACCACGGGATATTACTTCTCATGCATAAAACTTGCTATCTACAATCATCATCGTGCTATTCAAAAAATATTTATAACTACTTCATAATTTCTGTCACAGACCTGGCAAAATCCATGCTATAATTGGACCTTCTACTAGAGATATTCCCTTCATTATTCAGGTGGGCTTCAGCATCAGTTCCAAAAGAATCTAAATTACTGATCCAACGTCTCAGATATGTTTTCTTCAGCAGATTTTTTAACCTTCCATCTCTTTCATGACTAACAATCCTTCTTTCCCCAACGTCCACCAAATATTTTCCTTGTTTCATTTCAAGACTAATTTTCCTGCATAAATGCTCTATACTTTAGTTACAAGTGTCTGATATAATTCATCAAAAGAAAAACAAAGTAATGCCAAAATGTATAGAAGTTCTTCAGAAACAGGATACTGCAACGAACAAGAAAAAAGGGAAAAACAAACTCTACTCCTGAGAAAATATAGAAGTGGCTAACCAAAAATACCCAAATTAATTGCTAAAAAGAGCATGGAAAACAATTGGGTGGATCCCTTTGACTTCTAGAATTATTTTATCAGCAAAAACATGAAAAAACCCGTTCCATGAAGCAACCAACCAACCAACTAAAGTGTTCGCTAAAAGGGATGGCAATGGGCAGTTTTGGGATGGGGGAGACCCTCCTACCCTGTCCCAACCCCGACTAGGGTTTGATCTCAATTTCCCATTCCCCTACCAGTTTCATTTTGAAATGCCCATTCCCACCCCATCCCAACTCGATAATGCAAGATGAGGTGGATAACTTATTAATAAAAAAAGAAAAATACTTTTAGAACCAAAAAGAATCTCCTTCAAACCAAGCTCCTAAATGCAATCAATAATTTAAAGCTACTAGAGAATGTGAGGTTACCATTGGTGACTCTTTGATGAGATCTTGTAGAGAATGTGACGTCATCTATTTTTATTTTTTTTTTTTATAATAGAGGGCAACAATAACATTATATTTAATAAGAAAACAGATAAAAGTACATATATAATTGGGGCGGGTTTGGGACGGGCTGACCCTACGGGGTTTTAAACGAATTTCCCAAACCTGCTCTTACCCCACTTAATAGTCCCTCAAATCCAACTTATTAGGGCCAGGGAAGGGTGGGTGACCCAATAACCTGTCCCACTGCCATCCCTATTCACTGCAACTACTGCAATTTTTATAAGCCATAGCTTATTAGACTTTCGCAGTCCACCATCAGACCAAGGCACAAAGCAGACAGTATGCCACAACCAAATAGTTAATTGCATTACAAACACAAAATTCCAACAAAACTAGGTGGAAGACCAGTACTTTAAAAGGAAAAGCTATAGTGTGCAACTCTGCAAATCTTGGAATTTTATTAGCATCAGGTAAGCTCCAGGGAACTAGGACCAAGGCCTAAGCCTCATCCTTCATCCTTGAAATCAAAATTGATTTAAGCATGATAAGGAAAGGAATAAGAAATTAGATAGAAAAAATATACAAGTATATAACTCAATCATAAATCAAATTACAAGAAACATGAAAACGCCGTGGTTAAGATTTAATTATGTTCATGTGTATTTTGAAACACATATGGTTCAACAATCAAGTCCTATTATTATATTTAATATCAACAAATAACCATGACGAAGGTGGGATAACCAATAACAACATTGCAAGCCAATGTCTCCTCATCTAAGTTGTATGGTAATAGGACACAAATCCTACATGAACGAACACACCAACACGTCAAAATTTTAAAGATCAATCATGGTCATTGCGAGTAGCCGAGTACATGGATTATATATTCTAATAGAAATATACCCTCCCCATCCTCCTTCATATGATATATTTTATCTATAATTTTACCATCATCATCTTCATTGAATGATTCACTTCTCATCATTTTCAACAGTGACCCAAGTTCTCAATACATGTAAGTCACATGTCAGAAATTCGAAAACTTATCTGAAAATTCCAGAAACATCAGGGGTGTGTCAAAAATTAAAATGTGTCTGGTCATCTCAAAGCCATTCAGTATCCAACATAAAATAAATCCTAATTAAAACTCTCCTGCCACTTAACTCCTGATCCATTCAATCTCCATTATCCGATACTTAAGATGTATGAGAGTTTCAAAAGGCTAGGCAGTTGACCATTGAGGCAGTCTTGGACTAGGCATTTCCTTGGTATTTCAAGTGCATACCTATGCACACTTTACTATCATAAACCAGATAGTCCCCTAACTTTATTAGTTAATTTCAATCATGAGGAATTACCTTTAATAAATACTTTAAAATTGTTATAAAGACATGAAAAAGAAATATAATATAAGAAAGGCTTCCAACGAAGACCAAAAATAGTGAGAAGATAACAAAGAAAGCTTGAAACTTGTTATCCAACTAAACCCTAACTCAAGGAGAAAAGTATTTACTAAAGCTTTAAGCATTTTATCCACAAAATCCATCTTCCACTCAAAATCCTAGAAAACTACCATATTTCTTCCATCTAAATGGATCAAATGATTGCAAAAGGAAGGAGATCTTTTATACAGAGAATGACACTTAAATTTTCAAACCTTGCAAACCCATCCTTCAACCAGTGCACCCTTCATGTTTGCTTTTATTGTAAGA